>BDUI01034719.1:7042-27431 GCA_002335545.1 Apodemus speciosus | reverse complement strand
GTATGCACTCACTGATAAGTGGATATTAGCCTAGAAACTTGGAATACCCAAAACACAATCCACATATCAAATGATGTCCAAGAAGAAGGAAGGAGTGGCCCCTGATTCTGGAAAGGCTCAGTGCAGCAGTGTAGGGGAATACCAGAACAGGGAAGTGGGAAGGGGTGGATGGGGAACAGGGGAGGGAAGAGGGCTTATGGGACTTTCAGGGAGCGGGGAGCCAGGAAAGGGGAAATCATTTGAAATGTAAATAAAGAATATATCGAATAAAAAAGGAATATAAATAAAACACATAATGGAATAAAGTAATTCTTGCATTCACTTTCTATGATTTTACCAGTTCAGAGACAATTCTGAGGACACTCACACTTCCGCATCCCAGGCTTTATTTAGGAATGCATTAAGCAATTATTGAGGATCGTGGGACAATGTAGCAGAGAGCGATGCAGAGACACCAAAGAAGTTACATGGCCTTCAGTGTTAGTGAACTTAGGGGCTAAGGACACAATATGGTCTAACAGCAAATGCTATCTATACATCATAGAACCAATGTGTAACCAAGAAGTAAAAATTCCAAACCTGAGCTCTCCTACCATTCCAGCAGACTGTTTTATTTTGTTCACTTTGTTTGTCATTCTTCTTTTGTTTTAATGATTAAACTGCATCTAGATATGATTGGTGACTAAAATAGAAACATGTTGTTTCTGTTCGGGTCTTTTAATGCAGCATCACCCTTCCCTTTCTACCTTGAATGGCAGACATAAATAGCATCCCAAATCTTGTCACAAT
This sequence comes from Apodemus speciosus, assembly GCA_002335545.1. Taxonomy (NCBI): domain Eukaryota; kingdom Metazoa; phylum Chordata; class Mammalia; order Rodentia; family Muridae; genus Apodemus; species Apodemus speciosus. The sequence goes on along the minus strand of BDUI01034719.1, from coordinate 26,642 downwards.
TCTTGTTTTTATTTTAAACATATTTATGTTATATTAAAGTAAGATAGCTGTCAGTGTCCCAAAGCTCAAAATACAAAGACAAATTCATTCTTTTCCTTTGCCCAATTTCTACCAAAGCACTGGCTTCATTTTCCACCTTTTTTTTTATTTGATAAGTCTGTATAATATTAATGAAATAAAATCTTGATACACAATATTTATGAAAGAGAATATGAAAGTGCCCAATTCTGATGGGTAAAGAATTAATTGCCTCATTCATATATCCTGTATGAAACACTCAGCTTCTTTTATAAAATAATATAGTCTGGTGTTTTCTTGATTTTTGCTTCCTGTACATTGTCCATGAAGATCTTGAATGACTTGTTTTCAAAAGTTAGTGATTAAAGATCTTTTCCCAATTTGTTGGTTGTGGTTTTGTCCTATTGGCAGTGTCCTTTGCCTTCCAGAAATCTTGTAATTTTATAAGGTCCCACTTGTTAATTTTTGATCTTATAGCATAAGCTATTGGTGTTTTGTTCAGGAAATTTTCCCTTGTGCCTAGGGCTCTTCCCCAGTATCTTTTCTGTTAGTTTCAGTGTGTCTGGTTTTATTTGAAGGTTTTTGATCCACTTGGACTTGGGCTTAATACAAGGAGATAAGAATGGATTGATTTGCATTCTTCTCCATGCTAGCCTCCAGTTGAACCAGCACTATTTGTTGAAAAGGTTATCTTTTTCCCCACTGGATGGTTTTAGCTCCTTTGTCAAAGATCAAGTGACCATGGGTGTGTGGGTTCATTTCTGGGTTTTCCATTCTATTCCATTGATCTACCTGCCTGTCACTGTACCAATATCATGCAGTTTTTAACACTATTGCAAGGATGTTGAGAAAGAGGAACGCTCCTCCATTGCTGGAGGAATTGCAAGCTGGTACAACCACTCTGGATATCGGTTTGGCAGTTCCTCAGAAAACTGGGCATAATACTACCAGAGGACCGTTTTATATGACTCCTGGGCATATACCCAGATGATTCTCCAGCATGTAATAAGGACACATGCTCCACTATGTTCATAGCAGCCCTGTTTATAGTAACCAGAAGTTGTAAAGAACCCAGATATCCCTCAACGGATGAATGGATACAGAAAATGTGGTATAGTTACACAATGGAATGAATTCTTGAAATTCTTAGGTGGAACTGGAAAATATCCTGAGCAAGGTAACCCAATTACAAAAGAACACTCATGGTATGCACTCACTGATAAGTGGATATTAGCCCCGAAGCATGGAATACCAAAGAGACATTTCTCATATCAAGTGATGCCCAAGAAGTAGGAAAAACAAAGTGTGGATACTCTGGTCCTTCTTATAAGGGGGAACAAAATACCCACAGAAGGAGATACAGAGACTAAGTGTGGAGCAGAGTCTGAGGGAAAGATCATCCAGAGACTACCCCCACCCAGGGATTCATCCCATATACAGTTACAAAACCCAGACACTATTATCAATGCCCACAAGTGCTTGCTGACTGGAGCCGGCTATAGATGTCACCTGAGGCTCTGCTAGTGCATGACAAATACAGAGGGGGACACTCTCAGCCAGCCATTGAACTGAGCACTGAGTCCCCAATGGAGGAGCTAGACAAAGGACCCAAGGAGCTGAAGGGTTTTGCTTCATCATAGGAGGAACAACAATATGAACCACCCATTAGTCTCAGAGCTCCCAGAGACAAAATTATCTACCAAAGAGTACACATGGAGCTACTCATGGCTCTAGAAGCATTGGCAGCAGAGAATGGGCTTGTTAGACATCAAAGGGAGGAGGGGCCCTTGGTCCTGGAAAGGCTCGATGCTACAGGGTAGAGGAATACCAGGACGGGGAAGAGGGAGAGGGTTGATTGGGGAACATGAGGAGGGGAGATGGTTTATGGGATTTTTGGGGGTGTGGGTAACCAGGAATGGGGATAACATCTGAAATGTAAATAAAGAATATATCTAATTAAAAAATTAGTGATTTGTCCATTATTTCTACTCATTTTTTACCTTTGCATTAATGGAGTGTTTTATTTGGGCAGCCTCTTGCTCTGAGGAGGTTCTTAAATATGAAAATCCCACCAGCACACTTGTATGCCTATGTTCAGAGTTATTTCTTGATTACTAACTAGCCTTTATTCTTAACTTCTCCAGAATGACTCTACTCTATACACTTATCTCAAGAAAAGATATACACACATGAACACACATGCACACATACACACCACACGCACATGCATACATACAGTTTATAATGAATGTGTTTATATTATGGGCCTTCCAAGTTTACTTCGAAGGATGAGAGAGGTGTTTTATACCTCAATGTCCTTTCCCATGTCTCCTCTGTCTTAATTCATGAAGTCTGAAGAGCTTCCAACTACATTTCTCTAAAAGTAGTCCTCCACTCCATGGGCTTTGAGGACAGGATGATTAAGTGACTCACAAATAATGCTGCAATTTTGAGCATCATCATGTCTCCCAGTGMCCCTCACGATGCAGGGTTCTAGCTCTAATCTCTTTGGAGGACTTTGCCATGCAAGTCACTTATCTCACACTTTTCTCATTTTCTTCCTTATGAAAGCACCTCGGGGTGAAATTTCTCCTCCATGCCACATGAAAAGTGGAACTTTATATTCTGGTTCTGGTTCTCATTATTGGTGAGTCATTTGAGACAGGGCAGAGAGTAAGAAATGTCCCTACCAAACACTGAAATAAAATACCGCTCTTGCTAAGTCTTTAGCACAGTCAACACCTGTCTTTCCTGCTTTGAAGCAGCCACCTCCATCATTATTATATGCTTTATTCATTAATTTATACTTTATAGGCCTTTTACGTATAGGCTTGCATTTTATTTTTGAAAGAAAGACTTGTTCTGCTGCATCAGTTACTCTAAAATGTATAGATTCAAGTTATCCCCTGGTTTATCTTCTGCAGAATCTGGGACTACATGTACACTCTACCACACGACACACATAAGTTCCCTCTGACCTATGGTTGGTTACCTAAGACAGAAAACAGGGTATTAAGTTTGTGTACATATATTTTCAGGTAGAGAAATACACATAAAAACACATAAAAAGTGGAAAGTGGCTGAATGAAGTTGTTAATGGAGAAAGGCTGAGGTTGTTATTCATGTCATTACTTCAATAAATCTCTCTCTAAACTCCTGCTGCATGCAGAAGCAGGATACTGCATATTCAAAGCCTCATGCATAGAACAAATAAAACAAGCTAATGATGAAATGAACCACAGCTATAGGATCACTAATTGGTCATTTTTAAAGTTTTAGCTTATACAAAATAATTTTACTTGTTTCTGTGGAACCATGTGATGCTTCATTATGTTTAAATAAAATTCAACTCTCAAACTAGGGCTTGAATATTTGTTTTCTCCAATGTTTATCAGGTCATTTTGGTTTAAGCTTTACAATCATTTCTTTTTTATTGGATATATTCTTTATTTACATTTCATTTCCCTTTTTCTAGTTTCCCTGCCCCCCAGATGTCCATATGTCTTTTTCTCTCCCCTTGTTCCCCTATTCACCCCTTCCCACTTCCCTGTTCTGGTATTCCCCTGCACTGCTGCATTGGGCCTTTCCCGAACAATCATTTCTTGTAGTTTGAAAGTATACACACAAATATTATATATGTATACAATGTTGTCATCGCCTGCAGTTGTCTTATTGGGTAAAAGAATGGCAGAACCTGCTTCTCCTTTTAACTGTAACTCAATAGCCATTAATAAACCTGAGAAACTAAACCCACTCTATCTTGGGAGTGTCCCTCATCCCAAGACAAATATGACTAATAGAGGAACCCAAATTGCACCCAAGTACCAGGGAGGATTCCATAGCTTGTCCTTGGTCCATACACCAGAGTTACTCCTTAGATTCTTCCTAGCACAAGTCAATCAAAGACTAGTCTGTTTCAGATGTACTTTCAGACCACATAAGATCATTCATGGTTTTGCTTCAGAGCACCAACGTGTTGACTTACAATAGTCATTCAAGTAGATGTTTACCAGACTAGAAACCYCCTCACTTGCTTACCATTTCCTATTAAATCTTGTTTCATTGAGGACTCAAGACTGCTTCACCAATCCATCCTGGTGCATCACTGTTGGGTGTGAGTAAGCCCAAGCTTGAGCTTTTAAGTAAATAGATCCTAGTGTGAGTGCATCAAAATTGAATCTTTGGTGGTCTTCTGGGGTTCACAAAATGGGCACAAGAAATCCTCATCCCATATTTTTCCACCAGTGGTTCATCACAGAATCTGGTAAACTGTCTTGCACTTTGCAATGAGCTGAGCTTAACTTGTTTAGATCCCACATGGCAGAGAGATCACAAAATATGTGAGAGTCTATGTTTGACTTGCCTCATTCAACAAAATTATTTCCAATGCTGTCTTTGTTGTTATGAGTGATGCCATATTTNCCCTCACGATGCAGGGTTCTAGCTCTAATCTCTTTGGAGGACTTTGCCATGCAAGTCACTTATCTCACACTTTTCTCATTTTCTTCCTTATGAAAGCACCTCGGGGTGAAATTTCTCCTCCATGCCACATGAAAAGTGGAACTTTATATTCTGGTTCTGGTTCTCATTATTGGTGAGTCATTTGAGACAGGGCAGAGAGTAAGAAATGTCCCTACCAAACACTGAAATAAAATACCGCTCTTGCTAAGTCTTTAGCACAGTCAACACCTGTCTTTCCTGCTTTGAAGCAGCCACCTCCATCATTATTATATGCTTTATTCATTAATTTATACTTTATAGGCCTTTTACGTATAGGCTTGCATTTTATTTTTGAAAGAAAGACTTGTTCTGCTGCATCAGTTACTCTAAAATGTATAGATTCAAGTTATCCCCTGGTTTATCTTCTGCAGAATCTGGGACTACATGTACACTCTACCACACGACACACATAAGTTCCCTCTGACCTATGGTTGGTTACCTAAGACAGAAAACAGGGTATTAAGTTTGTGTACATATATTTTCAGGTAGAGAAATACACATAAAAACACATAAAAAGTGGAAAGTGGCTGAATGAAGTTGTTAATGGAGAAAGGCTGAGGTTGTTATTCATGTCATTACTTCAATAAATCTCTCTCTAAACTCCTGCTGCATGCAGAAGCAGGATACTGCATATTCAAAGCCTCATGCATAGAACAAATAAAACAAGCTAATGATGAAATGAACCACAGCTATAGGATCACTAATTGGTCATTTTTAAAGTTTTAGCTTATACAAAATAATTTTACTTGTTTCTGTGGAACCATGTGATGCTTCATTATGTTTAAATAAAATTCAACTCTCAAACTAGGGCTTGAATATTTGTTTTCTCCAATGTTTATCAGGTCATTTTGGTTTAAGCTTTACAATCATTTCTTTTTTATTGGATATATTCTTTATTTACATTTCATTTCCCTTTTTCTAGTTTCCCTGCCCCCCAGATGTCCATATGTCTTTTTCTCTCCCCTTGTTCCCCTATTCACCCCTTCCCACTTCCCTGTTCTGGTATTCCCCTGCACTGCTGCATTGGGCCTTTCCCGAACAATCATTTCTTGTAGTTTGAAAGTATACACACAAATATTATATATGTATACAATGTTGTCATCGCCTGCAGTTGTCTTATTGGGTAAAAGAATGGCAGAACCTGCTTCTCCTTTTAACTGTAACTCAATAGCCATTAATAAACCTGAGAAACTAAACCCACTCTATCTTGGGAGTGTCCCTCATCCCAAGACAAATATGACTAATAGAGGAACCCAAATTGCACCCAAGTACCAGGGAGGATTCCATAGCTTGTCCTTGGTCCATACACCAGAGTTACTCCTTAGATTCTTCCTAGCACAAGTCAATCAAAGACTAGTCTGTTTCAGATGTACTTTCAGACCACATAAGATCATTCATGGTTTTGCTTCAGAGCACCAACGTGTTGACTTACAATAGTCATTCAAGTAGATGTTTACCAGACTAGAAACCYCCTCACTTGCTTACCATTTCCTATTAAATCTTGTTTCATTGAGGACTCAAGACTGCTTCACCAATCCATCCTGGTGCATCACTGTTGGGTGTGAGTAAGCCCAAGCTTGAGCTTTTAAGTAAATAGATCCTAGTGTGAGTGCATCAAAATTGAATCTTTGGTGGTCTTCTGGGGTTCACAAAATGGGCACAAGAAATCCTCATCCCATATTTTTCCACCAGTGGTTCATCACAGAATCTGGTAAACTGTCTTGCACTTTGCAATGAGCTGAGCTTAACTTGTTTAGATCCCACATGGCAGAGAGATCACAAAATATGTGAGAGTCTATGTTTGACTTGCCTCATTCAACAAAATTATTTCCAATGCTGTCTTTGTTGTTATGAGTGATGCCATATTTAAAAAATCACTTTTCATGTTATATTATATTCCAGTATGTAGAATATATGTATATCAGTCCATGGCCACTTAGGCCTTTTGCTTTCCTTACTCACTCTTACTGTAGCCACCAATATCCTGAAGATGTATCTAAATTACTCGACATTGATCATCTCCTTATATTTTGAATTGTATGATGAACAAGCAGGTTTGTTTTAGATATTTAATGATATTAGCATCATGAGAAGAGTTTTTAGATATTCAAAGTATGGTGAGTAGTTGAGAGAATATAGATTGAAATAGTATAATGCCTCTATATAAATTGCAACACGAAATATGTTACAGTTTGAAACTCAATAGCAATTGGCATTTAATAACAGAATACTGTCTTTGTCTACATAGAAGACCTGACATAGTTTCCAGAGGAATCTGACAATGTGAGCCAATTCCTCAAATTAACTACACAATACAGATTCTACTATCTGATGGTGATTCACTGACTTCCAGCAATATCTTAGCAAGTGTTTGGTGTTATGGCTTAATTTAATAGTTCATTATTTTTAATGTTTTATCTTTCTTCAGAAATCAAGCCTTTTCTTAGAATTTACAATGAGTTTGTTCACATATTGAGCAATCTATTTTATTGCATTAATTATTCCCAGGCTCACATTTTTCATGTGATAATTTCATATTTACTTACCTTCTAAACCAATAATTAGACCATAAACTGAATAAGTCATGATTCTGAAAAATAAATAGACATGACTGTCATTTATTCAGGAGGAGGAAATATAACTTCAGCAGATTTTTTCAGGAAGATGAAGCTAATTTGAATATCAATAATTTGTGAGTGAATATGGTTACTAGATAATCCAAAGTAATTAGATCAGATGTTTATTGTTCTAAAAGTCTATGGCCTCTTTAAACATTAAAATCACCATATTACTTTACATTATGTTTCTTTTCCAATATTTCTTTTTCTCATGTGCCTGAAATATATCCTTATTTGTGATACAAACTCTCATATAGCCAAGGTTGGCCTTCAACTCACTATATGAATGCAGGTGACATTGAACTTCTGATCCTTCTATCTTTGACAGCAATATGCTRTATTTAGGGCTTTACGACTGTTTTCAGTAGGAATTTCTTGTCTTCCTGATTTGGTTCATTCCATTTAACAAWATGACCTCCAGTTCTGCCTAAGTTGTTTCCAGGTAGAGTATCTGTTTAGTATAATTCCCTGTCTCATCTCTCAATGCCAGGACCTTTGAATATAGAAAGATCCAGCCTCTTCCACATTTGGCACACATATTGTACTCTGTTGTCAACATAAATGTCTATCTTCTCCATTATGTTGGGAGCACATTGAGGAAGAATACCTTATTTACTGCAAGTGCTTAATGATGTTGGATGATATGACTCTGAAAGTCTAAATGCTGTTTTCCCTAGGAGGACAAAAGATGAAACTTTGAATTTTCTAAGGTTTTTTCTGATGAACTTGGTGTCAAACTATGTTTGAATGGTATGCCTAAACCAAAATACATATGTAATAGTTTTATATATCAATTAGTTTATTCAAATCAATTATGTTCTAACAACACGTATGTTTCAAACATATATGTATCTTTCATATAGTATATTTTATATATAATATATAAACATTTATAAAATATTATATTTGTTTTATTAACATGGAGTTATTTTTAAATTTTTTAATCTTTAATTAATTTATTAATGCTCCATATTTTATTCTTCCCCACAGTCCACCCTCTAACTGTTCCACATATCATACCTCCTCCCTGTCCCCCTGTCTCCATGTGAATGTTCCCTAACCCCACCCCACCAAACCAGAAGACTAAACTCCCTGAGGTCTCCAGTCTCTTGAAGGTTAAGAGCATCATCTCTGAATGAACCCAGACACTGCAGTGTTTTGCTGTAGATGCATTGGGGACCTCATATCAGCTGGTATATGCTGCCTAGTTAGTGGTTCCGTGTCTGAAAGATCTCAGGGTTCCACGTTAATTGAGAATGCTGGTCCTCTTCCAGCCTTTGTCTAATTCAACCACAGAGGTCAGCAGCTTCTGTCCATTGCTTGGGTGAAAATATCTGCATCTGACTTTTTCAGCTGTTTATTGATCTTCAGAAAGCAGTCATGATAGGTCCCTTTTTCTGAGCTCTCCATAGCCTCGGTAACAGTATCATGCCTTGGGACCTCCCCTTGAGCTGGACCCTACTTTGGGCCTGCTGCTGACCTTCTTTTCCTTAGTTTCCTCTCCATTTGAATCCCTGCAGTGCTTTCAGACAGGAACAATTATGGGTCAGAGTTTTGACTATTATATTAGTCAAAAGGAAAAACAAACAAACAAACAAACAAACAAACAGATTTCCCAAGATACAGTCCACAGAACTCACAAAGGTCAACAAGCTGAAGGACCTAAGTGAGGATGCCTCAGTCACACTTGGGAGGGAGAAAAAAGCAATCACAAGTGGGTAGGGAGGGAGCTGGGAGGAAAAGTGGATGGGAGCAGGGAGGTGAAGAACCTGATCTGGTATTGGTGAGGGAAAAGGACTGAAGCCCCCCCTCCCCCGAGGGCAAGCAGAAAGAATGGAAACAGGCAACCTTGGTAGGAAGGACGATGGGCGGAACTCTCCAGAAATGTACCAGAGTCTTGGGAGGTGAGAGACTCTCAGGACTCAAAGGGAGGGACCTTAGATGAAATGCCCGACAGTAGGGAGAGGGAAATTACAGAGCCCACCTCCAGCAGGAAGACAGGGCTTGAGTGAGGGAGGGGGTTGCCATCCCACCGCCAAAACTCTGACCCATAATATTTTTCAGATTCTTAAAGAACTCCTTTTATTCCTGACATGCAGTCTTTTATTTGGCATAGAACAATTCTCAAAGCTTAGAATAGTGTTTCTTAGTATTATGTCCTGAAAATTGACTTTTGTGCATTGGTTATCGCTATATTAATTTGTTTTGTGTTTTTAGTCGTGGTATCTGCTGGGATCATGGCTTCAAACAGACAGAATATCAAGAGGGATGCGATGAAAGGTGGTGATGAAATGAAACCACTTCACACCAGCAGTTTCTACATCAGATGACAGATGCTGTGCATCTTTGTTGTGCTGGGACCTTTAATTACAACCTACTGTGCCTCTCCCCACTGGGGCAATATTGGAGTGCATTGGCCATCAATTTCCAAATAGAGGCTATAGTGGTCGACCATGTTGACTCTGGTAAGTGACCTGGAAAATCTGGCTATTCTAACTGGTGAATGTTTTTGACTTGGAGTGTTGTACTCCTCTACATCCCATTTTATTTATGTGAAAACTCTCTTTCTCTTGGACACATATCTTTTATTGAAAATAGTTTTTTCTACTACAATTTATTTAGATTATGGCTTCTCCTCCCATAAGTACTCCCAGATCACCCCCAGTTCATTACTTACCTGATTCTGCACTCTATCTTTCTTGTTAGAAAACAGAAATCATACTAATAAAGTAATACTAATACTCATACTACTAATAATAATAAACAAGGTAAAACAAACAAATTAAAACGGGCCATATCTCTTAGACCAAACATGTTTAAGGGATTTGGTTATGACTGGACTTGTTAGTTTTTGTACAATATTTAGGAATTATAAAAAGTTATAAATATTCTTTTGGTTTTACTATTCTTTTAGATTTACTTACTTATTTTATCTTGTGTGCATTTTATTAGTATTATCACAGGCATATCTAATACCCATGAAGTTCAGGAGAGTGAACTAGAACTCACTGTTGAACACTAAAATATAGTTGCTGAGAAATAAATTCAGATCATCTGCAAGAACAAAGCTCTTAATCACCAGAACATCTCTTTAGCCCCATGCTACTATTAATTTAAACTCCACACCATATATTTTATGCTAGAGATGAGCAAGATATAACATTATCTCATCAGAGGTTACCAGTCTGTGTGTGTGTGTGTGTGTGTGTAATAAAATATATATATTATCTATAATATATATTTTATTTTCAGCAATATTGCTAACTGAACTTCACCTAACAGTTTCTACATGTCAGGTTGGGTGCCTATTTGAACTGAAACCTGTACATCACATCCCTCTACAGAAAACTTTACAAGGAATGAGAAAGCTAGTTCTGACCAAACTAAGATGTCCAGACATCTTCCAGAAAAAAAGAGTGCAGCACATGGGGTAAAATCAGGACTGGATCAACATGAATGATCTCAAGTCACAAAACACTTTCCATTCTAATCTACACAGGCAGCCTGCTGTATCATTGTCAAACCTGCTCATCACTTTTTCCTGAARGACAAAAATAGAGCAGAAAGTGAATGGAATTTTTCAGTACTTCTAAATATTAAGGGGAAAGCTTAATGAACACATGGAAAAAGAAATGTTTTCTGCAGTTTTTAACTTATAAAAGAAACATTTTTTTAAATTTTCCCTCTTTGAAAGTGACTATTTTCAGAATATTCAGAGGTTAGAATATGTACATAATCCACCATCCCAGCAACAAAAGATGATATTGATTTTCTCTCGCCACTCATAGCTCCCTACACATTTATGGCCTCCTAAATCAAGAAGCAATTTTTGCTTTGTGACAATGATGGAGAAAGTGTCTACTTTTTTCCATGATAGCACATCTGCTTTATGTGACTTCTTTAATGGAAAACAGAGGGGAAACACCAGTTTTTCTGTTATTTTTGCAGGTCACCATTTTTTTAAAAGTCGATCTTTTAATAAGACTGAATATTTACATATCTTAAATCAAAAAAGCAATCTATTTTTCTGACCTTATTACTTAAAAATAATTCTTCTAGTTCTATTCATAAAACTTGTTTATAGACAAAATAAAACCCTCCTTGAAGCTCAGTCATGGGGTATATACTAGTACAGATGTCACCATTAAACATAGCATGGAAATTGATAAATTAATCCTTCAATATGACATTTGATCTTAAAACACTATCTATAGGCAGCATAAAACTTATCTACTAGAAAAGACACAGGTATTAAGACCCATGCAGGAAATACTTATAACAATAATTAAACTATTAGAAACTATGTAAATAATGAAACAGAATAAGTCACTAACAGTTTGTTAATATGGCAATAATCAAAAGCTGACATATTGTGTAAACACAAATAATGCATATATATATGAATAGATATATACTTATGAGGGCTAAGGAAATAGCTTAATTCATAAGAGTGCATGAAGAACTGAGTTCAAATTTCTAACATCTGCATAGAAAGCCAGGCATGCCTGCATATCCATATAACCCCAGCACTTGAAAGCAGAAGCAAGGAGAATCTGAGAGCTTGATATTCAATGAACCCAGCAGAATAACTAAGTTATAATAGCTCAGTTAGGAAACCTGCCTCAAATAAATTAGCTTGAGCAGAGCAAGAGAGAAAAATGACCAAGTTCCTACAAATTGTTGTTGTCCACTTAACTATTAGACAAGCATCATAAAATTAGTAAAACTAGGAAAAAAAATTTCCAGGCATATAAGCAGGTCTTAACAAACATGTTAAGAAGTAATGTAAAACAAATTATGTGTTTTAAATAAGAATATGTGTGAATACAGACTAAAATTACCCTTTTTAAAAAAAATCAGCAGCAGGAGAAAAACTATTGGCTCTATTGAGAATTAAAACGTATTGCCACAAGGTAAGCTTAATTTCAAATGGGAATTAGAAAACTGGTAGGTAATATCTCACATCCATTAGTTTTCAACAATTTAAAATTGTCCATTAGACAACTTAATAAATGGACAATCACATCTGTTTCTTATTACTTTTTTGTAGGTTTTATCTAATAAAATTAGCAACAAAAGATAAGAGACTATCTTCAGAATAGTACACTTTACTCCAAAATTTTTCATGACTCTCACAAAAGGGATTCTRTTGCTACAAGAGTGAGTAAGAGAGCCAGAGTCCATGGAATTGGCTTTGGAAATCTGTTCAAGTTCCTGCTGTGTCTTCTTTGGCAAGTGTCTCCTTCTCTAAAAATCAGGCTTTCACTGCCAATCAGATGAATCAGATCTAATATCTAAGATGCCACAGTTTCTGATATAAATAGTGTTCTTTCCTCAAAATTTGAGGTTTACAAAGAGCAAGCACAGGCTGGACCTAATCCCCCTGTGTGAATATATATATATATATATATATATATATATATATATATATATATATATATATATATATATATATATATCAGACGTCCAGCTTGGTTTTTTATGCAGGTCTTCCAGTAACTAGTCAAGGGCTGCTACTGACTCTGTTGCCTGCTTGCTTATGGGTCCAACTCCCCTAACTGGGCTGCCTTGTATGGCCTCTGTTCGAGAGGATGTGGCTACTCCTACAGTGAGTTGATGTGTAAGAGGAGGGGGATTGGATGTTTGATATCAAGAGGGGGGCTTGCTTCCTCTTCTCAATCTAGAAGGGAGAGAGGAATGGTGAAGGAGCTACTTGAGGGATACAGGGAGGAGAAGGAGGCGGATATTGGGATGTAAAATGAAAAATAAAAAAAAATATGAGGCTTGATCTATATGTCCACAATTCATTTTGAAATAAGAAACTAATCCTTGGCTGGGTGGATATCTGAGTGTGTAGGAATGCTCGCTGGCCAGTCATAGGACCTTAGTTCTCATTCCCAGCACCCATATAAAAGCAAGGTGTCTCTTCAAATGCCTATTCTCTACTCCTGTGGAGGTAGAGACAGGAAGACAACTGAAGATTACTGGTCAGCCAATCTAGGGCTTATTTATAGAGGCTATAACCTTCAAGATAGTGAGAATCCCTGCCTCAAAGAGTAAGGTAGAGTAGGATTGAGAAGGGAAATTGATACTTCCTTATGGTCTCTGCTCATATGTGCTTGGGCACATATATCCTTGCTCTTGTATATACAGATCACACACATATAGAACCATATCCTCACATATGTAAACAAAGGATAAAAAGAAAAATGTTCACATTTACCAAAAGTTGTCCTCTGTTATTTACAGTTGGAAATAATCAAATTTCAGTGAGGCCAACTTGACAACAAACATCATTGCAACTACTTTAAATATGCTGGGTGCCATTTTCAAATTGAACTTTCTCTTTTCTTCTTTGTTTTAAGAAAGAATCCAAGGGAAAAATTTTGAATATTTAAAGCTAATTGGCCACTCATATGATAATTGGGCATTATTTCTTATATGCATTTCAAAACTTTAAAAATCGAGAGTATATAGAGGTTTCAACTTGTAGTCCTTTCTTTGTTGTACTAATGAAATACTTAACAAAAGGTAATTAAGGAAGGAATGGTTTATTGTGTTTCAGCGTCCATCATGGTGGCGAAGGAGCCATGATAGCAAGAAGAAGTTGTCAGTTATCTTCATACAAGAGGCAGAGAGAGAGAGAGAGAGAGAGAGAGAGAGAGAGAGAGAGAGAGAGAATGAGAGAGAAGCTGGGACATGGTTTGGTTTCTCTTCTGTATTCTGTATAGGGCATTTCCTTTTAGCTAAGGTCTTCCTTATTCAGGTGAACCTTCTTCCAAAACGCTCATAGACATGCCCAATCTTGTGCTTCTATAATGATTCTAAATCTTCTCAAATTATCAATGAAGATTTACCATCAGAAAAATTATACTTGACCTCCTTTCCCTCAGTCTCCTCTCCATTTTCATCCTTGCAGTTCTTTTAGACAGAAACTATTCTGGGTCAGAGTTTTTAACTGTGCCATGGATGCCATCCCTCCACTAACTGTAGGAGGGCAGACCCAGAGGGTGATAATGACTGGACTGTAAAAAGGGTTAAAGAATAATATTAAAAAAAGTTATGCTTGCATGCTTAACATCAATTATTTAATTAAAAATTAGAACTCAGACTTGTAGACAAGTCTAATGTGCAGAGGCTCACACAGCCTTAAATACAAGTACATTTTACACTAGCCAATCACTATGTACAAGGCTAAATTTAACTCAGATGTTATTATCATATTAATTGCTCTATATTCTGTAATTATTCAGAGTTAACTCTAAGAACTTTCCACCTTAAATCAGTTGGATAGAAATTTAAGAAATAAATATAACTACTAAGTGCAATTTATGCCCAGAGTAGTTTTTCATACAATATACAATCTTAATTTTAATGATAATTATACTTATTAAAATTGGATATCATATGCCTAAGTTTTTCAGATTTTGGGAGGAGGTCCCTCCTTAAATAACTTTGAGTGACCTGATTTTGAGTCTCTTGACCTAAATTTTATCTATTTTTTTCAGCAGACTCTGCAACTCAATTCATTGCACGACTAACTCATGTGATTATTTTCTGCCTCAGTCTCAGCTCTAATAGATATCTGTCTTTGAGGCCAGTGCTCAGAAACAATACTAATTACACACATTAACACCTAGCACAAAAGCCACGAGGTATCAAAACAAGTACCTTCAGAAATTAGCCAATACATCTGGAGCGTGGATAAATATTCCTAAACTGCTCACTTTCATCACCCTGGAAACATTAAACTTCTGGGCCAATTTTGTTTTGATCTTTGCAGCCTAAAATATGATTAATGACACATTTAAAGACCAATTTAATTTTAAGCAGAGAATGTTGTCTTGGTGCCTTTATACAATACACAAAATAAAAAGTGGCAATTTTGACATTGGCCAACTGACAACTGCAAATTAGTGTTCTTCAATTTGCTAAGTCAATATGCCATCATGTCACAAGCCATATAGAGTTAAATTAATTTAAAATTTAGTTCTCCAATGAATGGAAAAGCTTCATGAAAATTGGTGCTCTACAATTATAAGTATAAACAATATTACCTATTATATAAATCTGTCTGGCTTTCATGTTAGAAAGACCTTGTTTTTAAATACATTCTACTTAATGTTTTTCAATCTAGTGATACTGTTATTGAAGGTCACTTTAGATCAAATACATTGAAATGCATTTTGCTCAAATTAATTATGATATATGATTTCTAAATATAGCTCTGAATTTTCTTTAGAGTGAGATAACCTTTTGAACTGGTATAGAAATACTCTCTAATGCCATTAAGAATAATTAAATCCATCCCACATACAGTTACCAAACCCAGACAAGATTGCCAACTAGTTCTTGCTGACAGAACCCTGATATAGCRGTTTCGTGAGAGTATCTTCCAGTGCCTGACACAGAGGCAGATGCTCTCAGACAGCCATTGAACTCAGCACAGGGTCCCCAATGGAGGAGCTAGAAAAAGGACCCAAGGAGCTGAAGGGGTTTGCAGCCCCTAGGAGGAACAACAATATGAACCAACCAGCATCCTCAGAGCTCCCAGGGACTTTTACACCAATCAAAGAATATACATGGACGGATTCATGGCTCCAGCCTCATGGGTAGCAGAGGATGGCCTGGTTGGGAATCAATGGGAGGAGACACCCTTGAACCTGTGAAAGTTCATTGCCCCAGTATAGGGGAATGCCAGGTGAGGTAAGCAGGAGTGGGTGGGTAAGTGAGCAGGGCCAGTGGGGATGGGATAGGGGATTTTCAGAGGGGATTCATGGAAAGGGAATACATTTGAAATGTAAATAAAGGAAAAATCTAACTAAAAAAATAAAAGAAAGGATGAAGAGAACTATGGGGAAAAATAATTAAATCTGTTGAAAACCTGTATAAAATAACATGAAAATGAAGCTATAATTTGCCCTCTTCTGACTGTCTGACTGCTTCAGCCCCCATATTTCCTTTGGAGTAGAAGCTGTACCATAGGCTACCTGCTTCTGAAAACTTCAGAACATGAGTTGTTTTCTGGGTTCCAAGGAGGCAAAGAACAATCTGGAGTTTTCAGCTCATATAAACTTGTATATCAACCCAGCTTAACAAACCTCCAAATACTTGTGATTAATGGTCCATCATCTCTGGAGAANGTTTCGTGAGAGTATCTTCCAGTGCCTGACACAGAGGCAGATGCTCTCAGACAGCCATTGAACTCAGCACAGGGTCCCCAATGGAGGAGCTAGAAAAAGGACCCAAGGAGCTGAAGGGGTTTGCAGCCCCTAGGAGGAACAACAATATGAACCAACCAGCATCCTCAGAGCTCCCAGGGACTTTTACACCAATCAAAGAATATACATGGACGGATTCATGGCTCCAGCCTCATGGGTAGCAGAGGATGGCCTGGTTGGGAATCAATGGGAGGAGACACCCTTGAACCTGTGAAAGTTCATTGCCCCAGTATAGGGGAATGCCAGGTGAGGTAAGCAGGAGTGGGTGGGTAAGTGAGCAGGGCCAGTGGGGATGGGATAGGGGATTTTCAGAGGGGATTCATGGAAAGGGAATACATTTGAAATGTAAATAAAGGAAAAATCTAACTAAAAAAATAAAAGAAAGGATGAAGAGAACTATGGGGAAAAATAATTAAATCTGTTGAAAACCTGTATAAAATAACATGAAAATGAAGCTATAATTTGCCCTCTTCTGACTGTCTGACTGCTTCAGCCCCCATATTTCCTTTGGAGTAGAAGCTGTACCATAGGCTACCTGCTTCTGAAAACTTCAGAACATGAGTTGTTTTCTGGGTTCCAAGGAGGCAAAGAACAATCTGGAGTTTTCAGCTCATATAAACTTGTATATCAACCCAGCTTAACAAACCTCCAAATACTTGTGATTAATGGTCCATCATCTCTGGAGAAWCATGATATATAATTCAAGGAAGTCAAAATTCTTAAAAATACTGATTGTAACTATTGACTTGAAGAATGCATGTCAACAAATCAGAATTATACTAGTATAGAAAAATTCTCCTGTGCTAACATTTATTCTTTATTCTTTTTTGTGTGTGGTTTTTCGAGAAAGGGTTTCTCTGTGTAGCCCTGGATGTCCTGGAACTCACTCTGTAGACCAGGCTGGCTCGAACTCAGAAATCCACCTGCCTCTGCCTCCCAGAATGCTGGGATTACAGGAGTGCACCACCACCACCCGGCTTTTTTATTCTTAATTGCAAAGCTTACTGTATAAAATAGAAGAGAAGCTTACTGTATAGTACAGAAAAATACTCCTGTGCTAACTTGTATTCTTAATTACAAAGCTGACAAATTATGTCAGTAAGGATGACATAGGAAGACTCTTTTTCAAAGATCAAAAAGATTTTTATAAAAAAATAAATTATTACTTTTTAAGAGTCAAAATTTAACCACACATACCTTTCATAGAAAGGATTGCTTCATATGACATTAGAATTCTATCCACTAGTCTGTAAATTAGGTTATCTAAAATTTAACAGAAAGGACACTGGAGATTCCATGGCAATTTAGTTTCCTTAAAATGACTAAACAATTGACTTTCATTATGGCATGCTATGTAACAAAGCATTCCAAAGGCCGATTACTAACATAAACACAATTATTTTTCAAAATGTAGTGTGTACATTTGACATCTTCAGACTCACAATATATTATCTTGATTAACTCCTCTCAAAAATAGCTCAGTAGATCCTGGAATGGGACAGGACAGACTATAAGCTTGTGAGACTATTTTCTCAAATGACTCCAACTTGCATGGTCTCTCCTGATATTTGGACTTTATAACTGTTTTTAGAAAGGGGTCTAATAGAATTCTGCACTAAAACCATCTGGTCCTGTACTTTTTTTGGTTGGAAGACTTTCAATGACCACTTCTATTTCTTTAGAGACTGTTTAGATGATCTATTTGATCCTGATTTAATTTTGGTATTTGGTATATGTCTAGGAAATTGTCGTTTTTCTCCAGATTCTCCAGTTGTGTTGAGTATAGAGTTTTGTAGTAGGATCTGACGATTTTTTTATGTCCTCAGTTTCTTTTGCTATATCTTCCTTTTCATTTCTAATTTTGTTAATTTGGATACTGTCTCTGGTTAGTCTGGCTAAGGGTTTATCTATCTTGTTGATTTTCTCAAAGAACCAGCTCCTGGTTTTGTTGATTCTCTGTATGGTTTTCTTTGTTTCTACTTGATTGATTTCAGCCCTGAGTTTGATGATTTCTTGTCTTCTATCTACTTCTCTAGGGTAAATTAGCTTCTTTTTGTTCCAGGGCTTTCAGGTGTGCCATTAAGCTGCTAGTGTATGCTCTGTCCAGTTTCTTTTTGGAGGCACTCAGGGCTATGAGTTTTCCTCTTAGCACTGCTTTCATTGTGTTCCATAGATTTGGGTATGTTGTGCCTTCATTTTCACTAATTCTAAAAAGTCTTCGATTTCTTTCTTTATTTTTTCCTTGACCAAGTTATCATTGAATAGAGTATTATTCAGCTTCCACCTGTATGTGGGCTTTCTGTTGTTCTTGTTGCTATTGACGACCACTCTTACTCCATAGTGATCTGATAGGAGACATGGGATTTGTTTGATATTCTTATCTAACCAAACAAGTGAAAGATCTGTATGACAAGAACTTCAGGTCTTTGAAGAAGGAAATTGAAGAAGACATCAGAAAATGGAAAAATCTTCTATGCTCATAGATTGGCAGGATTAATATAGTAAAAATGGTCATCTTGCCAAAAGCAATATACAGATTCAATGCAAGCCCCATCAAAATCCCAACTGAGTTCTTCATAGATTTAGAAAGAGCAATTCTCAAATTCATCTGGAATAACAAAAGCCTCAGGATAGCTAAAACTTTTCTCAATAGTAAAAGAACTTCTGGGAAAATCAGTATCCTGGACCTCAAGCAGTACTACAGAGCAATAGTGTTAAAAACTGTATGGTGTTGGTACAGTGACAGGCAGGTAGATCAGTAGAATAGAATTGAAGACCCAGAAACAAACCCACACACCTATGGTCACTGGATCTTCAACAAAGGAGCTAAAAACATCTAGTGGAAAAAAAGATAGCCTTTTCAACAATTGGTGCTGGTTCAATTAGAGGTCAGCATGCAGCAGAATGCAAATTGATCCATTCTTATCTCCTTGTAATAAGCTCAACTCCAAGTGGATCAAGGACCTCCACATAAAACCAGACACACTGAAACTATTAGAAAAGAAACTGGGGAAGAGCCTTGAGCACATGGGCACAGGGGAAATTTTCCTGAAGAGAACACCAATAGCTTATACTGTAAGATTAAGAATTGACAAATGGGACCTCATAAAATTACAAAGTTTCTGTAAGAGAAAGGACAATGTCAATAGGACAAAATGACAACCAACAAATTGGAAAAAGATCTTCACCAACCCTACATCGTACAGAGGGCTAATATCCAATATATACAAAGAACTCAAGAAG
>BDUI01034691.1:11831-24317 GCA_002335545.1 Apodemus speciosus | reverse complement strand
GTCTAACTTCTTGAGTTCTTTGTATACATTGGATATTAGCCCTCTTTCCAATGTGGGGTTGGTGAAGATCTTTTCCCAATTTGTAGGTTGCCGATTTGTCCTTTTGATCCCTATGAATCCTAGGAACCTTTAGCACTAGATTGGACCTGCTTCATGAATTGACTGCCTAACTGGTCCATAGCCTCTCCAGTGTAAAGGCAGCCACCATGAATCACCATGATAACAAATATAATCTATTAAATTTCCTTGTGTATGGATCATTCTAAAAGTTTTACTCTTCTATAGAACCTTGGTTAATAAAGGTTTTAGTACCAGTGGTGGATCTAGAGAAATAACACTGTAGTTTTTTGTTGGCCTTGATGACATACTGGAGCTGTCTCTCCAATTCTATAAAACCTGTAGGTAATAATGACTCCCTTGATAGCATAGAAAGAGCACTGAAGATCCACAATTTGGACTATGTTAAGAATTATGCCTGATAAACATATTTTATATGAAAAGCAGGAATTTGGTGACTTTATATACAAAAATTTTGAACATTTGTGAAAAATAATATTGCTAACATGTTGTTCCTATTATTTCTGGAAAATGTAACAGAGTAAAAAAATGAGCTATGTTATACAATTATAAAACTTTTGATCAATATGGGCAAAATGTAAAGATTTTTAAATCTGCCTTGGAGAAGAATTGTGTTGTCAGCAGTCACAGGACTCAAGCTAATAAAAATCAAACCCAAACCCTCATAATATAATTGGCTGAGCTGCAATGTAAATTTGTCTCCCATCTGATCAGCAGCTGATATTGTGATGGTAGTAGTTTGAAATTAATGTGATCCTGTAACTTTGTATGGAGATGTTTAAGAGGACCCTAATGAGGCTGAAGACACCAAACTCTCAGATACTAGTATTTTAAGGCATCACCCTTAGCAGTGGATGCATGTCTATGTTTAACCACATTAGTATCCTCTCCATCCTTGTATTAATTCTGTATTGTTTGTCAAACATTGGCTTTCACTTTAACTTGATTCAGAGAAACACTCAAAAGCACTTTGGTCTTCCTGCTAAAGTACAAGCTTATGGAGAATAAGTTATCAATGGAGTTTTAGTCAAAGTCCAACTTACTGAAGGTTCATTGGATTCTCAAATTAGTCCTGTGTCTATGTTCACTGTTCCAGAATGCTTAATTGGGATAGTTAAAATTAGAAGTTGGCACAATTCCCACAATGATATCCAAACCTGTGGATTAAGGGATATTATGATTTGCAATGCCAAATGGGAGCCATTGGAGCTCCCCATTTCAGTAAAAATAGTTAGTAAAGAAGTACAACAAAAAGCAGTAACACATTATTGGAGAAGTTATAGAAATTATGCCATAATAATGACTCAAAAGATTCAAAAGTAGTGGTTCTTATTTTGCAATTAACATACTTATTATTTGTAAATTGCTTCTAAAATACTTTAATTTATTCTCTTTTATATTAATCATTTAATTTGTTTACATTTCAAATGGTATCCCCTTCAAGATTCCCCTCCAGATCCCCTATCCCATTCCCCCTATCCCCACTCCGCATCGCCTCTATGAGGCTGCTTTTCTACCCATTCACCCACTCCTGCCTCACAGCTCTAGCATCCTCCTACCCTGGGATATCACACACCCACAGGATTAAGGGCCTCCCTGCCCATTGATTCCAGATAAGACCATCCTCTGCTACATATGTATCTAGAGCCATGGGTCCCTCTGTGAATACTCTTTGGTTGGTGGTTTAGTCCCTGGGAGCTCTGGGTTGTCCTGTTAGTTATATTGCTCTTCCTATGGGGTTGCAAATCCATTCAGCTCCTTCAGTCCTTCCCCAAGGTATTCCATTGGGGTCTCCAGGCTCAGTCCAATGGTTGGCTGTGAGTATCTGCATCTGAATTAGTCAGGTTCCAGCAGAACCTCTCAGAGGACAGTCATACCATGGTCCTGTCAGAAAATGCTTCTTGGCATCAGCAATAGTGTCAGTGTTTGGTAACTGGGGGATGGAGCCCCACGTCGGGTAGTCTATGGATGGCATTTCCTTCAGTCTCTGTTCCACTTTTGGCCCTGTCTTTCTTTAGACAGGAACAATTCTGGGTTAAAAATTTTGAGATGAGTGGGTGGTCCCAGCCCTCCACTGGGGGCCATGCCTATCTACTAGAGATGTTCTCTACAGGTTCTATCTCCCCTCTTTTGGGTGTTTCAGCTAAAGTCATCCCAGTTGGGTTCTGGGAGCCTCTTACTTCTCTGGCATCTGGCACTTTCTAGTTGCTACATCAAGTTCCCCATCCCCCACTGCTACATATTTCTATTCAATTTTCTGACCCTCTGCACTTCTCTCCTGTCCCTTCCCATACCTGATCCTGCCCGTTTCTCCCTACTCTGCCTTTCTCATTCCCAGATCCCTCCCTCCCTCTACCTCCAAGAGTGGTGCAGCAGGGCCTTTATGTAGAACTATTTCCAATATTCTGAGGAACTGATATATTGATTTACAAAGTGGTTTTACAAGCTTGTAATCCCACCAGTAATGAAGAAGTCTTCTTCTTTCTCCATATTCTTGCCAGCATCTGCTTTGACCTGAGTTTCTTTATCTTAGCCATTTTGATTGACATGAAGTGTAATCTCAGGGTCATTTTGATTTGCATTTCCCTGATGACTATTGGACATTTCTTTAGGTGCTTCTTAACCATTCGAGGTTCTTCAGTTGAGAATTCTTTGTTTAGGTCTGTACCCTAATTTTTAAGAGGGTTATTTGATTATCTGGAATATAACCTCTTGTGTTCCTTGTTGGTATTAGATATTTGGCCTCTATTGGTTATAGGGTTGGTAAAGAACTTTTCTCAATCTGTAGATTTCTGTTTTGTACTATTGACATTGTCTTTTGCCTCACAGAAGCTTGTTCTGTTCAGGAAAATTTCCCCTGTGCCAATATGTTTGAGGTTCTTTCCCACTTTCTCTTAGATTCAGCATGTCTCATTTTATGTGGAAGACCTTGATCCATTTGCACTTGAGCTTCGTACAAGGAGATGAGAATGGATCAATTGGCATTATTCTACATGCCAAGTTGAACCAGCAGTTTTTTGATAATGCTGTCTTTTTCCCACTGGGTAGTTTTGGCTTCTATGTCAAAGATCAAGTGATAATAGGTGTGTGGGTTCATTTCTGGGTCTTTAGTTCTATTCCATTGATATAACTGCATATCTCTGTACCACTGCCATGCAGTTTTTTTTTTTTTTATCAATATTGCTCTGTAGTACAGCTTGAGGTCAGGGATGGTGATTTCCCCAGAAGTTCACTTATTGATGACAATAGTTTTTGCTATCCTGGGTATTTTGTTATTCCAGATAAATTTGAGAATTGCTCTTTCTTTCTCTGTGAAAAATTGACGTATAATTTTGATGGGGATTACATTGAATCTGTAGATTGCTTTCAGCAAGATGGCCATTTTTACTATCTTAATCCTGCTAACTCATGAGCATGGGAGATATTTCTGTCTTCTGAGGTCTTCTTTGACTACTTTCTCCAGACATTTGAAGTTCTTGTCATACAAATATTTCACTTGCTTTGTTAGAGTCACACCAAGATATTTTATATTATTTGTGACTGTTGCAAAGGGCTTCATTTCCGTAATTACTTTCTCAGTCCATTTATCCTTTGAAGAGAGGAATGCTACGGGTTTGTTTGACACAATTTTATAACCAGCCACATTGTTGAAGTGGTTTACCAGCTGTAGGAGTTCTCTGGTGGAATTTTGGGGGTCACTTAAGTATACTATTATATAATCTGCAAATAGTGATATCTTGACTTCATCCTTTTCAATTTGTCTCCCTTTAACTGCCTTTTGTTGTCTAATGGCTCTGGCAAAAACTTGGAATACTATATTGAGTGGATAGGGAAAGAGTGGACAGCCTTGACTTGTCCCTGATTTTAGTGGGATTGCAACAAATTTCTCTCCATTTTGTTTGATGTTGGCTATTGGTTTGCTATATATTGCTTTATTAAGTTTAAGTATGTGCCTTGAATTCCTGATCTTTCCAAGACTTAAAATGAAGGTGTCTTGTATTTTGTCAATACAAATACAAAGGCTTTTTCTACATCTAATGAGATGAACATATGGTTTTCTTTCTTAGATTTTCTTTATATAGTGGATTACATTGATGGATTACCATATATTGAACCATTTTTGCATCCCTGGGATGAAGTCTACTTGATCATGGTGAATTATCTTTTTGATGTGTACTTGGATTCTCTCTGTAAATTTTTATTTAGCATTTTTGCATCAATATTCTTAAGGAAAATTATTCTGAAGTTCTCTTTCTTGTTGGGGCATTGTGTGGTTTAGGTATCAATATAACTGTGATTTCATAGAAAGAATTGGGTACTGTTTTTCTCTTTATTTTGTGGAATAGTTTGAGAAGAATTGATATTAGGACTTCTTTGAAGATCTGATAGAATTCTGCACTAAAAACATCTGATCCTGGGTTATTTTTTTTGAGGGGGGGAGACTTTTAATAGGTGCTTCTATTTTCTTAGGAGTTATGGATGTGTTTACATGGTTTATCAGATCTTAATATAATTTTGTTACCTGGTATCTGTCTAGAACATCATCTTTTCATCTAGGTTTTCCAGTTGTGTTTAAGTATAGGTTTTGGAGTAGGATCTAATGAGTTTTTTAATTTCTTCAGTTTCTGTTGTTATGTATCCCTTTTCATTTCTGATTTTGTTAACTTGGAAATTGTGTCTGTGATCCATAGTTAGTTTGGCTAAGGATTTATTTATCATGTTGATTTTTTTGAAGAACCAGCTCCTACTTTTCTTGATTCTTTGTATAGTTCTCTTTGTTTCTGTTAGGTTGATTTCAACCCTGTTTGATTATTTCCAGCCATCTACTACTCTTGGGTGTATTTGCTTCTTTTTTGTTGTTGTAGAGCTTTCAGATGTAGTGTTAAGCTGCTAGTGTATGCTTTCTTGAAGTTTTTATGAAGGCACTCAGAGCTATGAGTTTTCCTCTTAGTACTGCTTTCATTTCTTTTTCAAATATTTGGGTATGTTGTACCTTCATTTTTGTTAAATTCTAAAAAGTTCTATTTCTTTATTTTTTCACTGACCAAGTTATTATTAATTATTAAGCTTCCATATGTATTTGGATTTTCTGTTATTTTGTTCTCATTGATGACCAGCCTTAGTCCGTGGTGGTCTGAAAAATGCATGGGATTAATTCAATCTTTTGTATCTATTGTGACTTTTTATTAGATATTTTCTTTATTTACATTTCAAATGTTATCCCCTTTCCTTGTTTCCCCTCCAAAAACTCCCTATCCCATCCCCTTTCCCCATGCTCATTAATCCACCCACTCCTGCTTTCCTATCCTGGAATTCCCCTATACTGGGGCAACAAAACTTCAAAGGACCAAGGGCCTCTCCTCTCATTGATGTCCAACAAGGCTATCATCTGCTACATATGCCATGAGTCCCTCCATGTGTACTCTTTGTATGGTGGTTTAGTCCCTGGGAGCTCTGGGGGTACTTGTTGGTTCATATTCTTATTCCTCCTAAGGGGCTTCAAACCCCTTCAGCTCCTTGAGTTCTTTCTCTAGCTCTTCCATTGGGGATTCTGTGCTCAGTCCAGTGGTTGGCTGAGAGCATCTACTTCTGTATTTGTCAGGCACAGGCAGAGCCTCTCAGGAGACAGCTATATAAGGCTCCTGACAGCAAGCACTTGTTGGTATCCTTAATAGTATCTGGGTTTGGTAACTGTATATGGGATGGATCCCCAGGTGATGCAGTCTCTAAAAGGCCTTTTCTTCAGTCTCTGTTTCACATTTTGTGACTGGATCTCCTCCTATGGTTATTTTGTTCCCCCTTCTAAGAAATACTGATGTATCCACACTTTTGAATTAGACTTTTTTATATTATATGTTCAATTTTGGAGAAGATGTCATGAGGTTCTGAGAAGAAGGCATATTCTTTTGTTTTAGGGTTAATCATTCTGTAGATATCTGTTAAATTCACTTGCTTTCTAACTTCTGTTATTTTCATGGTATATTTGTTTAGTTTCTGTTTCCATGATCTGTCCATTGGTGAGAGTAGGGTGCTGAAGTCTCCCACTATTATTGTGTAAGTTTCAATGTGTGCTTTGAACTTTAGTAACTTTTACGAATGTGGGTATGTATGCTTTTGGGGCCTAAATGTTCAGAATTGAGAGTTCATCTTGGTGGATTTTCTCTTTCATGAGTATGTAGTGCCCTTCCCCATCTTCTTAGATATCCTTTGGTTGAAAGTGTTTTTTTTACTGCATATTTGAATGGCTACTCCATCTTGTTTTTTAGGGAACATTTGCTTGTAAAATATTTTTTTCACATTTTACTCTGAGTTAGTGTCTGTCCTTGTAACTGAGATATGTTTCCTGTATGCAGCAAAATGCTAGGTCCTGCTTATGTATCCAGTAGGCCTAAGCCTTTTTGTTGGGGAATTGAGTTCATTGATGTTGAGAAATATTAAGGAGCAATGATTGTTGCTTCCTGTTATTAGAGATGTTGTTAGAGATGTAATTATATTTGTCTGGTTCTCTTCTTTTGCATTTGTTGTCAGAAGATCAAGTTCTTGCTTTTTCTTGGGTGTAGTTTCCATCTTTGTGTTGGAGTTTTACTTCTATTATCCTCTGCAGAACTGGATTAGTGGAAAAATATTGTTTAAAATTGCACTTGTCATGTAATATCTTAGTTTCTCCATCTATGGTAATTGAGAGTTTTGGTGGATATAGTAGTCTGGGCTGACATTTTTGTTTTGTTTGGGTCTGTATGACATCTGCCCAAGATATTCTGACTTTTTGAGTTTCTGTTGAGAAGTCTGGAATAAGTCTGATAGGTCTGCTTTTTATATTACTTGACCTTTTCCCTTTTACAGCTTTTAATATTCTTTCTTTGTTTCATGCATTTGGTGTTTTGACTCTTATGTAATGGGAGGAATTTCTTTTCTGGTCCAATCTACTTGGAGTTCTGGAGCCTTCTTTTATGTTTATGGGCATCTCTTTCGTTAGGTTAGGGAAGTTTTCTTCTATAATTTTGTTGATGTTTACTGGCCCTTTTATTTGGGAATCTATACCTATTATTCTTAGGTTTGATCTTTTCATTGTGTCCTGGATTTCTTGGATGCTTGAGTTATGAGCTTAATGCTTGTATATTTTCTTTGACTGTTGTGTCACTGTCTTCTATGATATCTTCTGCACCTGAAATTCTCTCTCCTATCCCTTGTATTCTGTTGGTTATTCTTACTTCTGTGACTCCTGCTCTCTTCCTAGGTTTTCCATCTCCAGAGTTGAATCACTTTGTGATTTCTTTAATGTTTCTATTTCCATTTTTAGATCCTGTATGGTTTTGTCCAATTCTTTCATCAGTTTGATCATGTTTTCCTGTATTTCATTAACAAATTTATGTGTTTCCTCTTCAAGGGCTTCTACCTGTTTACCTGTGATCTCCTATATTTCTTTAAGGGAGTTATTTATGTCCTACTTAAAGTCCTGTATCATATTCATGAAATGGGTTTTAGATCCCAATATTGCTTTACAGCTGTGTTGGGGGTATCCATGGTTTTCTGTGTTGGGAGAACTGGGTTCTGATGTTGCCACATAGCATTTATTTCTGTTATGTGTGTTCTTGTGTTTGCCTTTTGCCATCTAGTTATGTCACTTGATAAATGGCCTTGCTTTCTCTAACTAGAGCCTGTCTCTCCTTGTGAGCCTGAGATCCTGTTTGTGTCAGAGCTCCTATAATCCTGGGTGTGTCAGAATTCCTGGGGGTCAAGATGTCTCTGGATGTGGGTGGAGTGGGAGGGGAGCCAACAAGGTGGGGGTTGGGTGAAAGAACCAACAAGGAGGAAAGTGTGTCTCTGGCTGTGTAGAAGTTCACTTGTCCCCTGGGCCCTGGGGGATCCCAGTTAGGCCAGGTTTGGGGGCAGGAATTGGGTCATCCTGGTTGTGTCAGAGTTCCTAGGGGTCAAACTGTCTCTGGGTGTGGGCAGAGTAGGTGGAAGGTTGGAGCACAGGATTTGCTTCTGGGCACTTTTGCAAACAGAGAAAAACTTATATCTCTGACTGAGCAGGAGTTCCTGTGTCCCCTGGCCCCTAGCGGGGCCTAGTCAAGCCAGGTATTGGGGTGGGGGCTGGGGTCTTATCTGTGATCCTGGGTGTGTCAGAACTCCTGGGCATCAAGCTGTCTCAAGGTGCATGTGGAGGGCAAGGTAGTGGTTCTTACTACATTTCTATTTACCTTTTTTTTGGCCTGTGCAGAAGATGAACATGAAAAATGACACTCAATTACCTCAAGCCTAACTATGCAGTGTCTACAATTGCAACTGTTATACAAAGTGGGAAATCCTTACTTGAGGTTTTTAATAGGTTTCATGGTATAATGTACAGAGCCATTGTTCTACCAAATGCTTTTATTTCTTTGTACCTATCTCTAAGGACCACTGGAATAACATGATTTCAAGTGGCAAGGCCAGTAATATGCTTTTACAATTCTACCTTATGGGTGTATTAATTCTTTAAACTTGTGTCATAGTTTAGCTCACAAGAATACTGACAGATGTTTCCATCTACAAGACATCAGACTAGCCCATTATATTGATGATATTATGTTGATTGTACCAGGTGAGTCTGGAGTAACTACTTTGGACTTGGTAACACATATACACATCCAGAAAATGGAAAATAAATCCCTTCAAGATTGAAGGGATTTCTATTTCAGTGTTATTTGCAGGAGTCCAGTAGTATGGATAATGCAGAGATATTCCTTCTATGGTAAAGGATAAGTTGTTGCTCTTGGCCCCTCTTTACCAAGAATAGAATACAATGCTTAGGGGATTGAGATACAGCACACTGCTCACTTGGGTATCTTATCTTGGCTCAAATACTAAGTGATCTAAAAATCTAGCTTTGAGTAAAGTCTACAATAGTACAAGTCTCTTCACTGGGTCCAGGCTGCCATGCAACATCATCTACCACTGGGCATTACAATCTCATTGACCTAGAGGTACTCAAGGTATCTGTCACAGACACAGATGCTATTTGGAGCCTTTTAGAAGACCTAATAAGTGAATTCCAGTGAGGGTTCTTGGGCTTATGGAGCAAGGCCTTTCCATAATATGCAGCAACTCTATTCCTTTTGTGAGATAGTACTTACCTAGATATTGTTCCTTAGAAAATTAAATATTTGGCAATGGACACCAAGTTACTTTGTGACCTGTGCATCTTTCAATGCACTGTCAAATAGAAGTGGCATATATGTTATTGAGCCTGAGCAGGTCCTGAGGGCAAGTGCATGAAGAAGTTGTCCATTGTTATATTGTTTGTTCCCAACACATGCAAAGGTCTCAATATGCCCTATGATTGGTTGACAAAATGAAAAAATAGTACTAACATTTGGATTACAGAAGTTTTTATATTTTATGTAGTCACCAATAGAAACAGATAGCTATATTATTACATCCCTTTGCTGCAACAAATACAAAGGTAAGTGTAAAGAGGAATATACAGTGATCAGAAAATTAGGTAACACAAATGATCATATATTTAGTTTTAAATGATAAATTGCTAGATGAGTGATTATAGGTGACTCATGAGCTAATAGTTTAGCTAGATGATTGGGGACCTAAAAGGAGCACAACTGGAAAATAAGTAATGAGCACAATGGCCATTAAATGTTACAGTATAATTTAGCCATCTAGCCAAATTATAATTCTTGTATATTTAGTTGACTTACAAACTAATAGGTTTCCATATAGAATTTTCAGGCATGTTTTGTTTTGTTAAACCTCAATTTCCCCCCTTTTCAGTTTTCCCATTCCTTTAACCTAATGACTTCTTAAACTACCACCAGACAGGTATTCTGGTGTTTTCTTATCATCTATATTCTAATAATCCTCCCTTTTAGCATCCTCTACCCCAATGGCCCTTTTCTAGTTTCCTAATTTCTATAGATGGGCTAAGATGAAGACTCAGTTCTAAAGATAAGAAACTAGAATCCTTAGATAAGTATAAGAAAGCACATGCAACATTCTTTCTAGGCCTGGGTT
Source organism: Apodemus speciosus (assembly GCA_002335545.1). Classification (NCBI taxonomy): domain Eukaryota; kingdom Metazoa; phylum Chordata; class Mammalia; order Rodentia; family Muridae; genus Apodemus; species Apodemus speciosus. Next base: position 14,228 of record BDUI01034691.1, on the reverse strand, counting down.
AATTTACTTGGGTTAATTTTTTCAAGTTGTAGATATTTACATGTACTTTTTTTAACTTCACTTTTCTTTCCAGCCGAATAAAACTTAACTATGTATTCTTATGCACTCCATTTTCATTGTCTATTCATCAGTGATGGACAATAACATGGTTTTCATGTCCTATCGATTGTAAATAAAGCAGTAGTGAGCATATTTTAGAAAGCAACCAACAATACACATTGAAGAACAGAGCATATTCATTAAATTGTGTTGGCCAAGCTGTGTGACTACATATAGAAGAATGAAATTAGGTTTTTATCTCTTACAGCTAAATATAACTCAATTCCAAGGGGACTGAGAACCTAACTAGATGATCTGATATACTACATTGGATAAACAAGAAAGTTGGGAATATGGCAGAACTTTTTGGCACACAGGACTTTCTGAACAGTACCACAATAGCACAGATATTATAAGCATTAAACATAACCTCATGAAACTAAAAAAAAAAAAATTCTGTACAGCAAAGCACATAAAAAGACAGCTTGACCAATCTGAAAATATCTGTATCAGCTATATATTTGGCAGAGCTTTAATGTGTATAATATAAAAAGAACTAAACATCCAGAAAAACTAACAACCCAATTAGTAAACAGGGCATCAGATTAAACAGTGCATTCTCAAAAGATAAAATCCAAATGGTTGAGAAACATTTTAAATATTTTTATCACCCTTAGCCATCAAGGAAATTCAAATTAAATCTCTTTGAGATTTCATCTTACCCCATTCAGAGTGGCTAAGTTTAAAGAACAAATAATGACAAATGCAGACATAGATGTGAGTGTATAGTGAATATTCATTTATGATTGGTGTACAAACTGTTCCAGGCTCTATGGTAAGTAGTGTGGAGCTTGGAAAATAAATAAATAAATGAATGAATGAATAAATAAATAAATAAATAAATAAATAAATAAATTTTAACTTTAATAAGTTATACAATTTTGGGCAAAATTCCCAAATCACATTGGTGCTGACTTGGAAGTGTCATCCATACTACATAGCTGAGAGATGCTAAGCAGGCTTTGGCAAATTAAAAGTAATCATTGGTTTTATAAAGCTATGCACACTGTGAGATGCAACGATCCCTAATAAGGCATGCTCACTGGAGCAATGTTACCATGATCATCATCAGAATAACGAACTACTTTTTGTTTGGATTTAAGTTCAAAACCCAAGATAAAAGCTAAATTTGGCCCCATGTGGGGGAAAAGAAGTAGTGGTTAGACAGCCCATAGGCCCTAAGGGAGAACTTATAATTATTTTTTTTCTGCTGATTTGACATAATATTAAATTGACCACTAATGACTCATACACAAAGGTTAATGCATTTCTCTATTTTCCTTGTAAAAACTTTATCTTGATACCTACAAATAAGCATTAGACTGAGGTTGGGGACACTTGTTTAAGATTACAAGGAAGGATTGAGGGAGCCACAGGGGTCAAGAGCACCAAAAGATGACCTACAGAGTCATCTTTTGTGAGTACCCATAGGGACTCACAGAGACTGAATGCCCAACCAAAGAGGCCACAGATAGTCCTCCTCCACATTTGTAGCAGATGTGCAGCTTGGTCTCCATATTGGAACAGGGGCTGTCTCTTACCCTGTTACCTGCTTTTGGATCCCCTTCACCTAGTTGGACTGCTTAGTCTGGCCTCAATGGCAGAGGATGTTTAGTCCTGCTGGAACTTAATGTGCCATGGTATATTGGTACCCATAGGGAATTTGCCCTTCTCTGGGGAAAAGGGGAAAGTGCAATAGGGGAAGAGGTGTGTGAAGGTGGGCTGGGAGGAGAAGGAGAAGGTTGTGATCAGGATGTAAAGTGACTAAATAAATAAATACAAGAGTAAGTAAATATTAAAACAAAAAAAAAAAACCCAACCTGTTTTCACTAGATGGTAATTAACACAAGGACCTACAGTTGATTGAAGTGCTGAGAATAAAAGCCTTCAGAAAGTCCAGCCAGAAATGAAATACTTATACTGTACTTTCTCTTCTCAAGGCTTAGGGATCTTTGTGGAATGGCATGTATAAAGATTGTAAGAACATAGTGGCGCATGTATCCTTATTACATGTTGGAGTATCTTCTGGGTATATGCACAGGAGTGTTATAGTTGGGTCCTCAGGTAGCACTATGTCCAATTTTCTGAGGAACCACCAAACTGATTTCCAGAGTGGTTGAACCAGCTTGCAATTCCACCAGCAATGGAGGAGTGTTCCTCTTTCTCCACATCCTCTCCAGCATCTGTTGTCCCTTGCGTTTTTGATCTTAGCCATTCTGACTGGCATGAGGTGAAATCTCAGGGTTGGTTTGATTTGCATTTCCCTGATAACTAAGTATGATGAACATTTCTTTTTTT
>BDUI01034665.1:6002-16421 GCA_002335545.1 Apodemus speciosus | reverse complement strand
GAGGACTCAAGGTGAATCAAGGTTAGAACTGAATTGTCTTTATCTTGACATTTTATATTCAAAACCATGTATCTGTCTATCCTACTATGTGCCTGTCATGTCTCTGTCTCTCTTTCTCTCTCTCTCTGTATGTATTTATGTATGTATGTATGTATGTATGTATGTATGTATGTATGTATCTATCTATCTATCTATCTATCTATCTATCTTATTATTTATCTATCATCTATACATCTAATCTATGTTTTGAGGGATAAATGCATATTGATCTTTTTAGTCATACATCATAGTAAACCCTAAGTGAAAGAAAATATTTTAACTCGAAGGAATTTCCAGAGAGCTAAACAAATCATGGGTAGGGGAAAGAGAAATTAGCAATTACTTAGGACACCTTGTACCCTTACTCATATGTGTAAACTAGTAAATCCAACTCTGCTCTTGCAATGAGAGATGATTTATGGGTTAATATTATCTTTCTACACTTAACCTTTCAGGTGCCACACATGATGGAAATGACTATGGAAAATAAATCTTCAGTTTCAGAATTTGTTCTTATGGGACTGACAGACCAACCTGAGCTAAAGCTGCCCCTATTTGTTCTGTTCTTGATGAACTACACAGCCACTGTGATGGGAAACTTGAGCTTAATGAGTCTCATTTCCCTAAATACAAACCTTCATACTCCCATGTACTTCTTCATCTTCAATCTGTCCTTCATTGATTTCTGTTATTCAATGGTCTTTACYCCAAAAATGCTGATGAGTTTTATTTTAGAGAAGAACACCATCTCCTTCAGAGGATGCATGACTCAGCTGTTTTTCTTCTGTGTTTTTATAAATGCTGAAAGTTATGTGCTGACAGCCATGGCCTATGATCGATATGTGGCCATAGGTCAGCCTTTAATGTACCAGGTTGTTATGTCCCCTAAGGTCTGTTGTCTGTTAATATTTGGTTCTTATTTGATGGGGTTTATTAGTGCCATGACTCACACAGGATGTATGGTCAGGCTCATTTTTTGTGAYTCTAACATCATCAACCACTACATGTGTGACATCTTCCCTCTCCTCCAGCTCTCCTGCAGTAGCACTTATCTCAATGAGCTTATGAGCTATGTTGCAGTGGGTACAGCTATCATTTTATGTTGTCTCATTATATTAGTCTCATATGCTATGATTCTCTTCAATATCATTCATATGTCATCAGGTAAGGGTTGGTCCAAAGCCTTGGGCACTTGTGGTTCTCACATCATTACTGTTAGTCTCTTCTATGGATCTGGGCTACTTGCTTATGTCAATCCATCATCTGCTGAAACTGTGGGACAGTCAAAATTTTTCTCAGTGTTTTACACTTTATTGGTTCCCATGTTGAACCCTCTTATTTATAGCCTCAGAAACARGGATGTCAAGCTTGCTATGAAGAAATCCTGGAAAAGAATCATCAGCTGATTTATGCTATGGTGTGTTCTTTAGCCTCAACACTTTCAGTTTGATATGTTTTGCTTTGTCGTTTTTTTTCATATTTTACATGTTGTATACTTTTATTCATAATTGTCCTTCAATAGCATTGATAGAATTCATACCATAACACATTTCTCTTTAAGCCATGTAATATATCTCTGTGTGTACTCTGAGGGTATGAGATGTCCATCGAGTCAATGTCTTTACATGATGATGTGATGTTCTTTACCTATACCAGGTTTTGACCCTGGTCAGTTTTTTTTTTTAAACTCAAGGATACATTTTCATAGTGCTTTTTCTTTCATGTCTCTTCTTCAAAATATTTGTATGTATTTTTAAAATTTTATTTGTATGTGTTAAACCTCCCTTGGTGTATGTTTACCATGTACATTTAGGAGCCTGCCATGGATAAAAGAGGGTTTCAGATTCCCTAGTTGTAGAGTTACAGGCAGTTGGTAACTACCATACAGGTGYTGGGAAAGGAACCCATGTCTTCTCTAAGAGCATTAAGTGCTCTTAACAGGTGAGCCCTCCCCACTTCCTCACTGTCTATTCTTATCCAGCCAATAAATTTCCTGGTTATATGCTCAATTACCAAATCTTCTCTTTCTCCGTTGTCTGATATATCTTTATATGAAGTTTGAAGTGAAAGGTAACTTCTTTATCTGAAGGATTTATTAATAGCATATTCATTCAAATAGATGAAAAAACAGTTGTGGGACTGATCAAATTTTTAATATTCCAGCTACTCTTTGATATGCTTCTTTTTCTATTTTTTGAGCTTGAAATTGATGAGGGAAATTTGTAATTTCCTGGCAAATGGTTTTACTTTTATGATTATCATAGCATATGTTTGGCCTATCCCTCTGCACGTTTCTCCACATTACACAGAATGGATAGGGTTTTCTTAAGAGATATAAGTTTACTTCTGTAAAAGAAACAGCACATGGAATAAAAACCTATTGATATAGGTCATTTATTGGGGACTTGGTTCCCACAACCAAGAGGAATCTCTCTCTCCATTCTTCTATCAATGTCTGCCTTTACATCTCTCTGCCATCTAGATGAGGAAATAGAACACATGATTATTGTTAGACAATGCAACTAATGATGAACAGTTTATTTTCACACATGCTGCATTTTCCTAGGCAGCAATATATGAAAAGAAAAATGCAAAGTGAAGAAACAGATAATTTCTGGAGTGTTATYCCCTATGACTCCCYAAGAGATGAATCTATAAGAACACTGACCTGTTTAAGATGCCTGTTGCAGAGACCATGTCTACAGAGCTTTGGAGCTCAAGTTTTATATAATGTATATCTTCCCACATAAGTCTCAGAATAATGTGGTATAATGTGGTGAACTAAAAAGCAACATTTCACCTGTTATTTTAGATTAATGATTCTCCTTCTGGAATGATGGGAGTGAGTAGTTTTGTTAAGACTTTCTAAAGCTTAATTTGTAACTATTCTTATAGTTTAGTANCTTTTGGCAGCCAGGCTGAGTTCTGAAAGCCATGCTTGGGTTATCAATCTAATGTGATCTCACACACTCTCCATTTCACCAACATTCATTTTTTCCTTTTAGCAAATTGTCAGTTTGAGGGAACAACTGGTTTAATTTGTGAACTTGATTTTAAAATAATTAAAATTATTCTTTGATAGTTTTATATAGGTATATGATGTATTCTGATTAATCCAACCTCCAGTCCTCTGTAATTTTCCTCCTAACAATACCCTCTCCTCTCTACTGGTCTCTCTTTTATTGTTGTTGTATCCTTTTGCTTTGCTTTATGATACAGTAAGTAATCTATGTGACTGTGAGTTCAGAATTTCCAAATGGGCATATAACTAAAGGTGACAACTCTCAGCCTCCAAGAATCTACATTTTGCCCCTTTTCTTCTCTCTCTCTCTCTCTCTCTCTCTCTCTCTCTCTCTCTCTCTCTCTCTCATTTCCTCAAGACAGGTTTTTCTCTGTGAAGTTTTCTTGTAGATCAAGTTAGCCTCAGACTCAGAAATCTGCCCCTCTCTGTCTCCTGAGTGAGTGTTGGGATTAAAAGCATGAGCCACCATTACCCAGCTAGCCCACTTTTTCTTAAGAAAAGAACTCTTTAATAAGAATATGAGCTGAATGTCAGATCACAATCTTCTAGGACCCAAACTCTAAATGAATAAGATATTCTTTTACTTATGTTATATCTCATGAAGATCTATAAAACCAAAATATTTTAGCATATAGTCTGTCTTAAATTTTTTTTACTGGTGCCAACAAGATGACTTATTAGTTAAAGATACTTGCAAGATACTTGCTAGCAACTCTGTAATCTGGGTTTGATSCCTACATCCCATATGGTGGAAAGAGAAAACTGACCCCCAAGGTGGTTGTGATGGCCTTTTTCTCCACATGCCTGCTGTGTGGAACATGCATGCTCCTCTACACACACACACACACACACACACACACACACATACACACACACACACACTACATATAGACACACACATAACAAATAAATATTTGGAATTTAAAATTGTATTAGTGATACTAGGAGGAAATGGAGACTGGGACTTGCCTAGAGGTGACTCAGGCTAGGGTGAAGAGGTAGGGGGATCCACACCAGGCAGTGGTAGAAGTGGGGACCAGCCTAAATGTGACCCAGGTTAGGATACATAATTGTGGGGACCCACACTAGGCAGGAACAGAGGTAGAGAGCCATCCGAAGGTGAGGTGACATCAAGTACAAACTGCACAGTGGTAGCACAGTGCCCTGCCATCAAAGAATACACAGGTTACATGTGACTGAACCACTGAGGAATGTTTTTGCCCCTATCTGAGTAAACTGTCTCAAAAGACAACTCTGGGAGTGAGAAGAACCTCTACATCCCATCGGACCAACTTCCACTTTAAGAAAAAGGCTGATCTGAATTACAAAAGAAAATACCCATCAACAAACTCATCCCATGTACAAATTCTAACACAGACACAAAAGTAAGATGAAAGACCAGGACTGCAAGTCTCCCCCCCCCAAAGCCAACAAACCCACAGAAATGGCTCCCAGTGAGCAAACTAGATGAAATTACAGACAGTTAATTTAAAATAATGATTATGAATATGTTCAAAGGATTAAAATAGGAAATGTATAGTTTGCAAGAGAACATACACAATCAGCTGGATGAAATAAGAAAGTCAGTTAAACATATACAAAATATTACGCAAAAGAGAAATAGAAATACAGAAGAAAAGCCTAATCAAAATGACGGTAGAAGTGAAAATGTTGACAAATCTATAAAAACCTCATGGAATGAGGTCATCAATAGAATAAAATCATTAGGCCTTTAACCATATTAGAGGAATGGCAGAATCAATTATACACACACACACACACACACACACACACACNCTGAAAACCCATAGACATGTTGATGATGAATGTGTAAAGCTCCCTCAGTGACTTTCCCTGTGCATCTTGCAGTCCACTCTACTTTAGAGTCTGTTTTCTTCCAGGAACTGCATACTGTTAATCTGTTCTTAGGCAGGGCCTCTTGAAGACAATGTGTTTTGTGAGTTTCCTGTCTTCCCACTGAGAGGGAATATTTTAATTTTAAGGAAATTACTACATAATAAGAGATATCATGCCTAGGGTTCAAAGGATAATGTAAGTATAATGTATATTTATAGTATCTGAAATTTTTTATATTATCGGATTTAGGACTTCAGAWTWRRAAAAAAAATCTTGCCTTTGACAATGAAATCAATCTGACAAGAATTAATGGCATTAGAGAGTTAAACATTTTTWATAGTGTTGTGGTTCTTGAATGTTTTTAATTTCTCAAGTATAGTTTGAATATTTACAGTCTTTAAGACTTTTACAGTGTTTTCTTTTTTTTTCTTGTTTTAACATCAGTGTGTGATTATGCATTAAACAAGTTGGCAAAAATGGTTTTGAATTTATTAAGAAGCACACATGTTAAAATGTGAACAATGTTCATGAAAGAAATAGAACAGCATATGCAATATCCATACAAAAGGATTATTACCAAGCTAGAAAGTGAATGTGAGCTAGAGGGACAATATGTAAAGTGTAGTTTGAGTTCTGTACTATAGCCATTGACATAGTATGATGTAGAACAAATCAACAAATTTCCTGGATTAATTCTGGAAAGTGAATAACCTTCTTTAACATGCATATTTGTTTCCGGTGTCTTAGRAAAATGAAATGACTTGACATTTTAAGGAAATCAACATAAATATTTATTCTTAAAATACATGCTGCTGATTTTTAAAACATCATAGAATATAAGTTAAAAATCAGAATGACACTAGTGGATATAAGACAATTTGATCCCTGTGGCTCTTTAGATTKGTTTTGGTTATCATTTACATAAAGGCTATTGTGCACTTATAGTGAGCACATACCATAATATCTTTCTGGCACAGGATTATCACTGTAATTGATCAGATAAATACTATAATGTAGAGAAGTCTATAAGTTTCATGAGATAATAATTATCAGTTATTATTCCCTGGGCTAATACACTTCTATTCAGAAAATCTTTGCCTGTACTTACATATTGAAGTATTACCTCAGTGTTTTGCTCCAACAATTTCAAGCCCTCTAGTTTTASATTGAAGACATTGATCCATTTGGTGTTGAGTTCTGTGCAAGGTGAGAGGTGAAAATCTGTTTTCACTAGTCTATATATTTTCATTCAGTTTTCTGAACATCATTTGTTTAAGAATCTGCCTTTATTCCTGGGTATACTTGTGGTATGTGTGTCAACACCTACATAGTTGGATCTTCTACTCTCTTCTATTGATCATTTAACTATTTAGTTCTAATATCTTACTACTTTCTTATTATTCTCACTATCCTCAATAGTATTGCTTGCAATCAGATATAGCAAACCTTCCATTAGTATTATTTTATGAAGANACACACACACACACACACACACACACACACACACTCAAATATATATGAAGAGCACATTGGAGAGCTTTGTAAGCCATAAAAGACAAAATCTATAAATTATGGCACAAAAGGAATAGTAGAGTTCCATAGGTGTAGAAAATATTTTCATTAGAATTATAGAAGAAAATTTCTCAAATTTAGAGAAAGAGATAGCCTTCTGCCACAAACCTATACAGAAAACTAAATAGAAACAGGAAAAGAAATGCCATGTCATATTATAATGGCACATTAAAAATACAGAAGAAAGGGAACTGAAAGCTGCCAGAGAGAAGGGTCAAGTCACATGTAAGATGTGCCAATCAGAATTACAGCTAATTGTCCAGTAGGAATATTCAAAGCCAGAAGAATTAGAACGATGCGTCTTAAGTTCTGAAGAAGCACAGTTGCCAACCCAGACTATTATACCAAGCAAAATGATTTGTCATCAATAGAAACAGGACAAAGGGACTTATGATCCTGTGCCAACTCTAAAGAGGATGCTAGAAGAGATGTGTCATTCTTAAGAGAAGGATGAACATATCAAAGATTACAAAGAAAAAATGAACAATATGAGGATAGTTAAGAGAATGGGAACTAGTAAAAGAGTATAAAATCAAACAAAACAAAACAAAATGAACAAACAAAAAGAATTAGTATACATCTTTCTATAATAACTCTGAATATTATTGGCCTCAAGTCCCCGGTAAAAAGATATAGACTAGGAGATTGGATTAGAAAATACAAGGTATTCTTTTGTGACTGGGTTACCTTACCCAGGATGGTATTTTCTAGTTCTGTCCATTTGCCTAAGAATTTTATGAAGTTATTGTTTTTAATAGCTGAGTAATATCTATTCCTCTGTTGAGGGACATATGGGTTCTTTCCAGCTTCTGGCTATTATAAATAAGGCTGTTATTAACATAGTGGAGCACGTGTCCTTATTACATGTTAGAGCATCTTCTGTGTATATGCCCAGGAATGTTATAGCTGGGTCCTCACATAATATTATGTCCAATTTTCTAAGAAATGCCAGACTGATTTCCAGAATGGTTGTACCAGCTTGCAATCCCACCAACAATGGAGGAGTGTTCCTCTTTCTCCACATCCTCACAAGCATCTGCTGTCACCTGAATTTTTAATCTTAGCCACACATGGTATTCACTCACTAATAAGTGGATATTAGCCCAAACACTCCGAATACCGAATACCCAAGATAAAATTCACAGACCACATGAAGCTCAAGAAGAAGGAAGAGCAAAGTGTGGACACTTTGGTCCTTCTTAGAACAAAATACCCATGGGAGGAGATACAGAGATAAAGTGTGGAGCAGAGACTGAAGGAAAAGCCATCTAGAGGCCATCCTACCTGGGGATCCATCCCATATACAACTTCTAAACCCAGACACTATTGTGGATGCCAAGAAGTGCTTGCTGACAGGGGACTGATATAGCTCTCTCCTGAGAGGCTCTGCTAGAACCTGACAAATACAGAGGTTGATGCTCACAGCCAACCATGGGACTAGAGAGAAGACTGAAGGAGATGAAGGAGCTTGCCGCTCCATAGGAAGAACAACGATATGAACCAACCAGACCCCCAGAGGCCCCAGGGACTAAACCACCAACCAAAAGTACACATGGAGGGACCCATGGCTTCCAACTGTATATGTAGCAGARGATAGCCTTGTTGGACATCACTAGGAGGAGAGGTCCTTGGTCCTGTGAAGGCTTGATGCTCCAGTGTAGGGGAATGGGAATGCCAGGGCAGGGAAGCAGGAGTGGGTGGATGGGTAGAGGAAAACCCTCATAGAAGCAGGAGGTGTGGGGATGGGATAGGGGATTTTCTGAGGGGAAGCCAGAAAAAGGGATAACATTTGAAATGTAAACAAAGGAAATATCTAATATAAAAAACYCAAACAGAAAAAAAGAAGGAAAAAGAAAGAAAACACAATCTACCCTGTTGCTTCCTCCAGGAAACCTCAATGAACATCAATTTACCTCATCAATAAAGTCTGACACTATAATATTAGGTAACAGAAATGATATGTAAAGCAAATGGAACCAGGAAACAAGCAGACACCACTGTCCTAATATCTACAATATAGATTTCTAGCCCAAACTACTTAGATGAATGAGAGCAGATCCTTTCATATTGATTATGGAACCAGTCAGTCAAAAGTCACTGCAATCCTAAGCACCTACAAAGCAAACATGTGTATACCCAAAATCACAAAACGAATACATCTAGATAAGGTGAAAGATTAACACCAATACAATAGCAGTAGTGACTTCAGTACTCTACTTTCACTGATAGACAGTTATCCAGATTTTTTTTTAAAAAAAAAATGGAGAAGCATTAGAGTTCACTGACATCACAAGTCAACAGAGCCTAACAGAGAGCTGCATCATATTCCACAAGATRCATGTGTTTTCTCAGAAACCCATGACACTTTCTCTAAAATAAGCCACATATTAGGAAACAAACAAGCCTGAACAAATATGGGATACTTTAACTAACCTCTTGCATTCATTCTATTTGATCACGATGGAATAAAGCTGGAAATCAGCAAGGAAAATTACAGAGACTCATGGGAATTAAATAAGCTAGTAAATGATCACTGAAGGAATAAAGAAGGAAGCAAAATGGCTGGGGCTGCATGAAAATAAAAATATGTTATATCCAAACCTGTGGGATACGATGGGGGCTGTCCTGTGAATAAAGTTTATAGCTGAAGGGGACAAAATGAAAGGAAATAAATTGGAGAACTCAAATGATGCACCTGTAAGCACTAAATAAACAAGAATAAATAAAACATAAAAGCAGTAGACAAGAAGAAATAATCAGGAAAAAGAACAGAAATTATTGAATAAAAAACAATCAATTAAAAAACAATACAAAGAACCAATAACAATGGTTCTTTGAAAGGATAAAAAAAGATTGGCAAATCTATAGTCAAAGTCATCAAGAAGAGGTGAGAGAAAACTGAATAAAACTAGAGGCAGAAAGGGAGATATTGTAACATACTAATGAAATTTATAAAACCAGAGATCTATAAAAAAAATCTGTTGTCCTCCAAACTGGAAAATCTAAAAGAAATGAACAAATTTTTAGATGTATATGACCTTCTAAAATCAAACAAGATGGTACAAATAATAGTAGATTTACAAAAAAACAAAACAGAAAAAAAAAACAATTAAAGCAGTAAGAAAGTAAAATCTTCTAACTTAAAAAGCTAAGGACCAGGGTCTGATAGATTTTTATACCAGATCTTCAAAGAAGAACTAATTCCAATATTTTTCAAGTTATCCCATAAAAATAAAAAGAAGSAACACTGCTAAATCCTCATTAAAAAGCAATTATTTTGCTGATACCAAAAATCTGATAAAGACACAGAGAAAAAGATTGTCCACTGCTCTTTCTAATCAATATAGTGTCAAAATTATCAAATTAAATCAAAGATCAAACAGAAAAGGTCTTTATCACATTCAAATTGGTTTAACCCAGATAAGCAGGAATGGATCAATATACATAAGTCAATAAATGTGATTCATCACATAAATAGACTAAAAGACAGAAATTACATGATTATCTCAACTGTTGCAAAAAAATGTCTTTGAAAAACCCAACATCTTCCTCTGATAATAGCTTTATATTGGCAAGAGATAGAGATAGATAGATATATTGGCATATTTTAATATAATAAATGCAATATACCACAAACATATARTCATTATCATGATAAACAGAGAAAACTCAAACTGTGTCCCACTAAAATCAGCAACTAAAGTATCTACTTTCTCCATTTATATTCAGTAAAGTGCTTGAAGTCTTAGCTCGATCAATAAAACAAGAAAAAAAGAGATTTAAATAAGAAAGGAAGAGTTAAACTATCCCAGTTTGCTGATGATACTATTCTATACCTAAGAAATCAAAAACGAATTCATTAGAAAACCCCTAAAGCTGATACTTTTCATCAACGAAGCAAGATACAAAACTAACCCATACAAATCAGT
>BDUI01034615.1:0-10241 GCA_002335545.1 Apodemus speciosus | reverse complement strand
TTGGTATAAATATTCATACATTAACTAAAACTGTATCCAGAAAAGATAAGTTATGTTTGCAGGTTTGGGAAGGTGATAGATTTTATTTTATACAAAGCATATATTATTTGTATAGTAACCATGACAGAAATTACAGTGGTAAACATTTAGAAAAAAATTAATGACATATGGTAAAATTAAAATTTTCAGTATGTTGACCAATATGTTTATAACACAATATTATTTTAGAGAAAATATGTGATATGCACGTAAATAGATCTATGTAGTCTTAAGAAAATTCAAAGACAAGCAGCAAATTCTTAGTGGTGACTTTTGTGACTACACAGGTAGAAAAGGGAAACAGGGCTAGGGATGGAAAATTCTACATCTGACCAACCTCATCTAATGAGTTGCAATTAAAATGAAGGTACATGAATGAGTTCTGTATTTAGATTTGAGAATAGCCTCAAGACATCACATTTTGCACACAAGTATTCTACAATTCAGAGGCTCTAAAATCTGGAAATTTTACATTTTTTTTAATCCCAATCCTTCTAGAGAAAACTTTTTCCTTCTGTTCCTTCTCTTCTTTTTTAAAAACCATTTCTATTTTCTTTGCTAACTGAATTTATTCTTTGATAATTTTAATATGTTTGTAATGAATTCTTATTACTCTTATCCCCAACACTCATCTCTCTCCCATCTTCATCAACTCCTCTCCTCCCAACAAGTTCTTTTCCTACATCCATGTCTTTATATTTATTTTTGTGAACTACTGAGTTTAATCAGGACCATGTGTATGAATCTATGTTTGGGACTTTTTACTGGAGCCTGGTGGGCTAACCATTGCTTACACAACTGAAGACAATGACTGTCTCTTTCCTAGAATTGATTACTAGCCAACAGTTCAGCAGGGAGTGGCTGGAACTTATGAGCCCCTCATATTTTATTTGTTGTTTTGCAACAAGGTCTCATGTAGTCCAGGCTTGCCTCAAACTCAGTATGGTAGTTGAAGATGATTTTGGACGTTAGATCCCACCACCCCCACCTCCTTAGTGCTAAGACAAAGGTATGGGTTATCATACTTACTTAAATGTTCTACTGTTTGAGATACTGGTCAAGCACTCTACCACTGAGCTATATTTCTTATTCTTTTAGAGGTTAAGAAAAAAAGTCATGAGATTATGGATGATTTTTGCTTTAAAAAATAAGTTAAATTCTTCAAAACATTAAATCAATACTATAAAATTGTAAGGAAATGGATTAACAGGTTTTAAGTTTTGTTTTTGCAGTTTCCACTTAAGTTGAAATAAAAAAAGTATGGTCCTCCTATCCACAAAATAATCTATAAATATAGACAGTGCTTGTGAATTCTAAGTTAACTCACCAGAAGGCTCTCTTAGATGAACCTAAAACAGATCTGCCGCTTCTACTAAGTTCTGAGTAGCTGCAGCTTAACTCATAGTCTTGTGACTATGACTAAGTCATAGTCTTAAATGACAGTTACTTCTAAATTTTTTAGGAGAGAAGGCATTTCTTTGAATTCATAAGCAAAGAATAAGAATTAGAAAGATACTTACATGTAAACATAACTCGCTGGGTACAGAAGTTATCACATTCAGGTCTCTTTTGAACACTGATATATGAGCAGGCTGACTTGCAGCCACATTGGAGAGACTCTTAGAGCCTGTCTGTTGGAAATTTGGGGATTGTGCAGGGCTATCTTGAATCCCACAGTGACTGATGGCTATGACTTCTGGCATTGAACAGGATAGTATATCTTCAGCAGAGGAAGAAAATGGAGAGTCTATGCTTTGAGTATCCTTCTGACTCTCAGAACAGATGTTAGAAATGCTGTGCTCCTGATAGAGCAGGTTTCTTAATTTTTCATCCAGTGTTTTAATTCGATTGTCTGCAAACTCCATTTTTGGAGGTCGTTCCCCATCTGATTCCAGGATAGTCGCAGGTAGAAGCACAGCTGATTCAAAGCCAGGAGTCTGAGTGGCAATGACTGCCTTAGGAGAACTTGTTTCAGTGTTTACTGTGGTTTCTCCTTCTTGGGAAATAAACTCTGCATCTATAGTTGGCTGCTGTACTGATAAGGATTGAGGCTTTTGCTCAGAAGATACAAAAACTGATGTTCGAACAGCATTACTACCAATCTGAACTGATTCACCAGGATGGGCCATATCAGCCAGAACAGCAGCTTGCTGACTTGGATATGTAGGTATGAACATGCCTGCTTGGCTGGTGAGTGCCTCACATTCACCTGGAACTGGACACACCAGATTGGAATTATCAGTAGCTGGTGCCATGATCTGTCTGTCATCTTCCACTTGATAGCGAATACTCGGCTGCTCAGTTTCTACACTAGCACATTTACCAATCTTACCATCAACCATATCCTTGTGTTCTAATTTGGAGGTCAAAAGTTCATGATGGCCTGGATTATTCTCTATAGTGAACAGTGTGTTCTGTGATATTTCCTGATTACTTGTGTTTCTTGAACCTGGAACAATAACAAAAGAATAGCTAAGTTATAATGAGTACAAAGTACAAATACAAAAGTCAAAAGAGACAAGAAAAGAAAACGAGAACCTGTTTAAGAGTATACTTGTAAATAACACCTAAAACATCACAGAATTCAATAGTCAAGAAAAAAAAGACTTCTTCTTTTTAAAAAAATATTGCATAAAATGATCTGTTACATAACAATATTAATGTCTTTCAAGTGCTCATGAAAACTGTCATAAGCATAAAATATTCATGAAAACAAATCAATGGTATAATCGGTAATTTGTAACCATAGCATCCAAGTCCATATAAAGCTGGAAGATAAAAAAGCTTACTAGGAAATGGATGTAACCCAGGTACCATGGCCATGGAAGGCTGAAGGGAAGGAGACTGCGCCTCACGACTTTTTATGGTTTGGTTGATACAAAACCGCCAGCGACCAACTGGGGATGACTGAGGAGCAGATTCATCTGTAGAAAGAATTATTAACAAATTATACACTAAGCAACTGTCAATTTCTTCATGATATTAAATAAAGAAATCAAGTTAAAAATTAGCTTGTGTTATCTCTATTCCCAATAGTACAAGGATAATTATAAACCATAAGAATAACATCCTAACTTTGACATATAGTCTACAGAACCAAATATAAGGTATATATTAATAGGAATCAGAAGGGAGGCACTCTATTTAAATAAGTGGGGCATAGTTTCTCTATTCAAATCCATAGCTGTTGTTTTGAAGTCTGATTCTAGTTGTGCCTAAGTGGTATCACGGTGGTATACATCTATAAGAGCATTAAAATGTACAGAACTAAGAAGAACCAGAACTATAGAACCAGTAGAAAGAGAAGTAAATCTAGTATATGGCAATATAAAAGTAAAGTAAGCAAATTCCTACATCTGTAAACGTTCCCAAGTAATTTTCTTTGGAATGTTATCTCACATTGTCAGTCAGAAACTCTCAGATTTCTGCTAACCAACAAAGTAAGATACAGATGTACTCTGGCATCCTAATAGAGTTGAACTATAGTTCAGGATAATTGTATCTGCTTCCATTATTCCCACACCACCTTTTCTTCTTCATGTTGTGTTAATTCCTTCAGAGGTCTTCATCTCCCCCTCCCAGACTTTCTTAATATACCCATGACCAGGGCTAAGAAGAATGAAGAGATAAAGTTATCAGAAAAGAAAACAGAAGAACCCCAATTTTAGTGTCTGGAAGTTTATCTGGTGTGTGATTTACAAAGTTATTAGTGAGCAGAGCTGGTAGAAATATTACCATCAGTGAAACTGTCAAGTTCTGAATGACTATTAAAATAAGAGGCAAACTTAGAAGATAGTGGTTTCAGTTAAAATTCTTTTGTTCAACCCGTGTCAAAGTAAACAAATTACTAGTTAAGATTCAATACGCCATCAAGGGTCATCAGCACTGGCACTGCCTTTTCTGGTGACATATCAAGTAATGACTTGAAAGTAAGTTACTCAGATAAAAAAAAATCAACAATTGGGGCTTTTAAATCTCTAGAATATAAATTTCTTTCTTTTTTTACTGGATTTTTTATTTACATTTCAAATGTTAWCCCTTTTCCTGGTTTCCCCTCCAAAAACTCCCTATCCTATCTCGCCCTCCCCCTGCTCACCAACCCACCCACTCCCACTTCCCTGTCCGGACATTCCCCTACACTGGGGCATCGAGCCTTCTCAGGACCAAGGTCCTCTCCTCCCTTTGATGTCCAAGAAGGCCATCCTCTGCTACATATGTAGCTGGAGCCACGGGTCACTCCATGTGTACTCTTTGGTTGGTAGTTTACTCCCTGGGAGCTCTGGAGGGGGGGTTCTGGTTGGTTGATATTGTTGTTCTTCCTATGGGGCTGCAAACCCCTTCAGCTCCTTGGGTCCTTTTTCTAGCTCCTCCACTGGGGACCCTGTGCTCAGTGCAATGGTTGACTGAGAGCACCCACATCTGTATTTGTCAGATACTGGCAGATCCTCTCAGGAGACAGCTATATCAGGCAAGCAGTTGTTGGCATCCACAATAGTGTCTGGGTTTGGTGACTGTATATAGGATGAATCCCCAGGTGGGGCAGTCTCTGGATGGTCTTTCCTTCAGTCTCTGCTCCACACTTTGTCTCTGTATCTCCTCACATGGGTATTTTGATCCCCCTTGTAAGAAAGACCAAAGTATCCATACTTTGGTCTTCCTTCTTCTTGAGCTTTGTTTGGTCTGTGAATTGTATCTTGGGTATTCTAAGCTTCTGGGCTATAAACTTCTTTCAAGTGTGGAAAACCATCCATTTATCATCAAATTAATTTATTGGTTGATATCTTTCTCTATAAATATATCAAGACTCCAATATGCCTTGTTTCAAAAGCCAAATGGTGCATTTTATTAAGTATACTTACTGCAAGTTTGAGTGGATGCAGAATTTATCAGTACTTGTTCAGATGATCCTGTCTGAAATAAAAATGAATGGATAAATGATGGTGTTCCTGACAACGTCCCAAAATGACCTTTTTACTAAAAAATTACTCTTACTTGGTTACTGTTAGATTCCAAGGCAACAGAGTCAACACCAATAGATTTTTCTACAGCTGAGTGGACATGAAGGATCTCCTGGGCTTGACCTACGATAGCCCTCAATTCCTCTACAAATTTTTCTTTCTCATTTTCCAGCACAAAGTTATCTTCAACCTGTCATCAAGTAAAAGCCGATATCTTCATAAGTATAAATTCATTTTCTTCATAATTATAATATTTAATGGTGATTTCCATAGGACAACAACAAAAATAAGTACGTGCCACAAAAATAATTAAGACCAGTTATAAAATATTTCATAATACATTCAATTATTCTGAGACCACTGATATTTGTCAGAAAAGGCCATTATGCTTTGAAATATCTTGAATTTTATACAATTAGCAGTAATTTCAACTGAACAATGTGAAGAGAATGGGAGACCTTGGGTCACTCAGACTTAAATGGGATGTCTCCATCAAATCCCTCAAGAAGCTATGCAAAAGAGGAAGTTGAAAGACTGTAAATCCCAGAAGGGATGGATGACACTAAGGAAAAAGTATCTTCCATACACAATAGGACTGACACACACATGAACTAACAGAGTAAAATCATGCACAGGACCTGAACAGGCCCAAGCCAGACAGAGTCCCAGCACTGAGAGAGGAAAAAATGGATACAACCCCACATCCTAACCAGGAAGCTATCTCCAATTGGCATCCCTTACAAAGGAAAGATTTATTTTTTCCAACAAAATCTCATTGGACATATAAACCACAATTAAGAGTAGGCCCCAGACCCAGTTTTCTAAAAAGAGAGAAAGGCGGCTTGGAGTTGGATGCATGAGAAGGTGGGGAGGATCTGGGAGGAGATGAGGGGCAGCAAATCATGATCATAAGTATTTATTGTATAGAAAAATTATTTTTAGTAAAAAGTATAAAAATTAGCAGTTATTAAAGGATGTATTATATGTAAGACAACAGGGGATCATGGTATACACCTATATCTCAGTACTTAGGAAGGTTGAGGCAGGATGACAGCTCAAGATCAGTCAAGACTTTATATCAGTCAGAGCTTATGTAATTTGACAACACAACAAGAATGTAACCGAGACAATGTTTAAAATTAGGATGTTCAAACCTAAGGGCTATCTAAATCAGAACACAAAAAAACACTAGCTCCTGACTGTCCATTACACTAAATATGAATGAGAAATAGGAAACAAAAGACATACTAGAAAATTCTATGTTAAGATAAATATGCAATGGACAAAACTTAATTTATTAAGGCAGTAATACAAAAGATAAGGCATTATGAATTATTTATGCCCTCTATCTCCATCTGTACAAAAGGAAGAGAAGGGGGGGTGATGAGGAAGAGGAGGAAGAAGAGGAGAAGGAGAGAGAAATACTAACCTAAGTCAAAGTATTCAAAACTACTTAAAAAAAAAAAAAAACTAAATGTGGGCCTCAGTAAACAACTCAGTTGGTAAAATGTCTGATGTATAAGAATAGGAGCCTGAGTTAGACTTGCTAGCACCCATGTAAAAAGCCAGGCATGGTGTTGTGTATCTGTAATCCCAGTGCTGAGGATGGGGTTATAGGTGGTGGAAATAGGAAGATATCTAAAATTCATTGATTAGTCAGTCTAGCTAAATCAATGAGCTACAGATTCAGTGAGAGACCATGCAACAACAACAACAACAACAACAACAACAACAACAACAACAAAAAGGTAGATTGCTCAGTGGTTAAGAATGCTTGTTAAAGCCAACCATTGGACTGGGCGTGGGGTCCCCCATGGAGGAGTTGGAGGGTGGACTGGAGGAGCTGAAGGGGTTTACAGTCCCATGGGAAGAACAATGAGGTCAGCCACCGACGACCCAGGACTCCCAGGGACTAAACCATCAACCAAGGGGAACACATGGTTCCAGCCAAAAATGTGGCAGAGGAATGCCTTGTAGGCCATCAGTGGGAGGAGTGGTCCTTGGCCCTGTGAAGGCTTAATAGATTCCCCAACAAAGGGAAATTGAGCGGGGGGAGTAGGTCGGGTGGAGGGGCATATACGTGGAGGAAGGGGGTGGGAGAAGGGGTTGGGAGTTTTCAGGGAGGGGGGAAACTGGGAAAGATTTTAGCATTTGAAATGTAAATGAAGAACCAGGCAGTGGTGGAGCACATTTTTAATCCCAGCACTTGAGAGGCAGAGGCAGGCAGATTTCTGAGTTCGAGGACAGCCTGGCCTACAGAGTGAGTTCCAGGACAGCCAGGGCTACACAGAGAAACCCCGTCTCGAAAAACAAAACAAAACAAAAAACAAAAACAAAAAAGAAATGTAAAGATTATATTCAATTAAAAAAAAAAGAATGCTTGCTAAATAACCATCAGAGCCTGAGTTCAAATCCCAGTATCCATATAACCAGCTTGGCATGGACTCAAATAAGCCTGTAATCCAGCACTGTGAGAACACAGGAAGATTTCTGGGGCTTTCTGCCTGCCAGTCTACCTGAAATACCCAAGCATCAGGATTGCAAAGAGATATTATTTGAAAAGAGCAAGTCAGAGAATGACAGAGGAGGACACCCAAAGTCCTCCTCTAGCCTCTGCAGGTGTGGGTATGGGTGCATATACTTGAACACGTGCATATACACGACATACACAAACACCACATGCATACATACAAATAAAATGGAAAGCAATTGAGGACAGTACCCATTGTCCTCTGTAGTTTATGCACATACCCACACAAACATGTAAATACATATACAACAGCATTTTCACACATTAAAAAAACTAATGTACTAAGAAGCATAACTAGAATACTTTTATGCAGAATGTTAGACACATTAAAATTACCTAGATGGCTTGATTCTGATTTAATCAGGCACCTATACAATGAGATTATCCTTTAAAGTTATAATATTATTTTAACATAGTCAGAGACTAAAACACATCAATCTAAAAAATCCCATCATATTTGTTCAGATAAATACAGTGAAACCAGAGAAAATGTAGTAACATTCCTGATTATGAACAATTTTCCCCTATGCAAATTAAAAAACCCTCCACACATTCTATCTAGAGATGAGTGTAAATGAATGAATGAAAATGGAGGGAAAGAAGAAAGGAGGGAGAGGGGAGAGAATAAAAGGATAGAGATTGAATACACTAAGGGAAAAATAGTACTATGTTATTATACTTACCATATAGTCGGCGATATCCTCAGGTGCATCACCATCAACATCGAACTTGAACGTTACCATCTTGTTGTTATGGGTTTCCAGCTGACACTCCACCATGTTGTCTCCAGAGACTGAGACCTAAGTACACACATTCAATCAGTCTAAGAGAAGCCATCTTGGCTGAGGATGAAACACATCTGGAAGAGTGTTTGCCTACCATGCACAAAGTCCTAGGACCATCCTCAGCACCACATAAAACAATTATGAGGTTCATATCTGTAACCTCAGTACTTGGGAAGTGAAGACAGGAGGATTAGAAATTTAAGGTTATCCTTGGCTATATGATAAGTTTGAGGCAAACCTTGGCTATTATCAGACCTTATCTAAAAATAATAAAAACGAAAATAAAATCACAACGTTTTACAGGGAGTAACTAGATGAGCTCACAAACAGCATACTCAGAAACAGTTACAGAACAAACCTAAAGAAGAACAGGAAAAGGGATGATCACAATATATCTCTGTACAAGGGACTATGTATTGCAAACATATAAAATATATTCAAATTATTTACTGGTATTAGAAACATGTACATAATATATTGAACTTTCAAAAAGAAAGAATATAAAACTGTATATAGGTTTTTAAATGAATCTAAAACAAATATCATATTGGTTATACACATAGGCTTTAAAGTCTGATCTGGCTTCAGATCTAACTCTAGCATTTCATAGTTGAACGATTTAATGCAAATTATTTCTCTGGTCTTGAGCATCTTTATTTGTAAAGATGGGTATACTATTATATATGTTTTTGGAGGCCCTTGATGAAAATAAGATATTAATGACCAATGATTTTTCATTCCTGTTATTTTGATTTTGGTGGTGTTAGCATGTGTGTGGTGGTGGAGTAGAATTGAGTGATCTGGAGGTGTCAGGGACACCACAAGAAGACTTGCAGAGTCCGCTAACCTGGACGGATGGGGGCTCACAGAGACTAAACCGCCAACCAAAGAGCATGCAGGGGCTAGACTAGGCCTCCCTGTAGATATGTAGCAGACGTGCAGTGGAGTCTTCATGTGGATCCCCTAACAACTGGAGCAGAGGATGTCCCTGACTCAGTTGCCTGCCATTGGATACCCTCTTTCCCTAACTGGACTACCTAGTTGGGCCCCAGGGGGAGAAGAGGAGCTTAGGCTTATGACCACTGGATATCCCGGGGGGGGTACATAAAGGGAGGCTTCCCCTTCTCTGAGAAGGTAATGGTGGAAAGGATTTGTAAGGGTAGGACTGGGAGGAGAGGAAAAAACGGTGAGGGCATGATTGGGATATAAAGTAAATAAATAAATGAAAAAAATAAATACAAAAAATTTGGGACTCCTATCATAAAACAAGTCAATATATTTTTGCTAACATTACTTGCACTATTACAATGTTAAAATGTGAATATTGTACATATACATAGAAAAACAAATAAGCTCTGACTAGTAATTATAGGAATTTTGTTCTTCCTTTTATTCCTCTTACAATTTCCAAGTTTAATAACTATATTTTCTCATCAGAAATTCTGAATAAGGAGAGACTAGAGCACTTTGCAATATTCTGCATTTACTTCCACAGCATTGTTCCTCTCCAAGTCTCCAAGACTTCTACATAAACTCTAATCCAGTCATACATACACACTGACCTGAAGGACAGTAAGCTGAAATTTAGTCCCCTTCTCTGGCCGGGGACAGGAGGCTCTTCGTTGTTTGATCCGATCCTGTTTGCCATTTCCACTTGGGGTATCAGGGTTATTGGTGTTTTCTTTCACAGATGTAACATCTTGATTCAAGCTATTAATTAAAAAAAAAAAGAGGAACTCATTCCAATCTTAATCATAAAATCTAAAGAAAACTTAAGATTATAAAATTGTAAACTTAAAAATCAACCCATGTAGGCTGGGCAGTGGTGGTGCATACCTTTAATTCCAGCACTTGGGAGGCAGAGGCAGGCAGATTTCTGAGTTCAAGGCCAGCCTGGTCTACAGAGTGAGTTCCAGGACAGCCAGGACT
>BDUI01034612.1:13784-24986 GCA_002335545.1 Apodemus speciosus | reverse complement strand
CCTCTGACTGTATTGCTCTCCTAGGTCTCAAACTAACTCTGGCACTAAGTTCTGATCTTATAGCTCTGTTTCATTCACTGGCTCACTATGTCTTCACCTATGTCTGGCTTGTTCTTTCTTCAACATATCTCTGTAAAATTTTCCCTGTAAAACTGCCTTCCCCTCTCCTTTGGTGCTGTTCTGCCTTATATTGTCTTTCTTTTCTCTCTGCTCTTGTGAGAGTTGGGCATATCTTATTCTGTCAAATCTTTCTCTGATTCATCACTTTGTCTGTCACTCAATTTGACATCACATTCAAACATAGATGATTCCTTCTACAAATTCACTTTACCTTCTTTGTTTAGAATTACAGGTGTGYGCTGAGGGCTGAGCCACATCCCACTTACAAAACTTTTTTTCAGTAAATAACACTTTCTCAGGCTTTACATTGTGATATAATATTTGGTAGCAAGCAACATTATCCTGCACAAACATTTCATTTATCTCAGAAGTTCACACAAGGTGTCTGTGTCAAAGGCTTCACTATTCTGCTCAACTCATGTTATCACATATTCCAAAATTATAAGATTAAGTCTAGGAGCTACATTGGCTTGTGATGATGTTCATGTGACTCCTTTCAAGGAATCAGATTTTTATTGTATGCGCTATACTTTTAAACAGAATTTATTCTAATAACTTCTGCTTTAGTAATTTTTAAAAGCTTAACACCTCTGTTTGTAACATGTTAATTCTCAACCCAAAACATTGGTCATCACTGATTTCTAGAATATAGTTTAGTTGTTGGTACATGTTAGGGAATTACTGAGGCTAGTTTTATGGAGAAATGCTTCAATGAAAGTCATTTAAATTTCTACAAAACCACATGGAATATGAATGYCAACATASAACAGAGTAAAGTTTCATAAAACAGGAAAATGGAGTACCAGAAAGTTTTTGCCTATGTAGACCAGAGATTAGGCGTAGGCCTGGGTGAACATGAAGGTGTAGGGCAGTGGCAACCAAGAGGGAGCCAAAGAGAAACTTTCCAAGAGACAGATTCCTACACCATAAAGAACAGTCATCTCAAACTACTAATTTTATTCTTGCACTAGAGACCTGTTTGTGATCGAGGGACCAGGGAAAACTTTTCATAGAGTCATTTTCTTTCTAAGACTCACTAGATCGTAGCGTGCATATAGATTTGCAGAACTCAGTTGGATTTACSTCATGGCTTGTTTCCATTCTTTTCATCCTTATAAATATTTTCTATATCTCCATGTAGGCTGCGCTCTTATTTGTAGTATCTGAAGCACGTTTAATGGCTCAAAGATGGTCATGCCCATGTGAATATATTTGGGTATGGAGAGCTGTGGCACAGGGTCAGCTCCCGGAGCAGATAGACACCASAAGGACAGGCTGCTCCTTGGTTCCTGTGTCCTTAGGGCTCTGGGCAGGTCCCTCTGAGCAGAAGTGGTGGTCTTAGCTGTGCTCACAGGTGTCAGAAGTCTATTTTTTAGATCTCAACAATTCCTTTCTCTAAAGACATGTTCATAGGTTCACATGACATAGGGGGTGTATCACTCAGAAACTCCAATATATGAACACTATATCTGTTCTGTTCCTAGTCCAAAAGCTATGACATGACCACCTGTTATGGTCAAATTTTGCTTCTTGATCTGGTCTACGTATTCCAGATAACTCTCTAGGTAGCCTGTGATCTACTACTTTGCCRTTTAATGGATCTGAGTGGAAGAAAACAGTGCATAGGTGATCTGGTGTTTGACATATATTTCAGATACTTGTTGATCCTAGAATAAAAGCAGTGAAGAAGTTGAAATGGTATTATTAATTCAATAGACATTTCAGAAATCTCAATGTGTTCTTTCCTATATGTATCATATAAATATTTCATGAAAAGAGGATCAAGTCTTTCATGAGAACATTCAGAAATCAACAATTTCAACTCTCCACATCTCATATATGTCCCAAGCCAGTGMCTAGAATAGAGTACTTGACAAAAGCATTGACTAAAATGACCCAAAATTTAAAAAAAAAAATGCTTATTGCTCTCTTGGAAGGCACTTTCAGAGATAATGATGTGACTTGTCTATTTAATTAGAGTGTAATATGTGTCATTCTACCTTTCTATGTTTTCAAAATAATATTTCATTAATTCCTTGGGCGGTTCACACTGTATTTTGATCTTATGTACATTCTTCCCCCAAACTCCTCCCATACTCACCCTTCCTACCTTTGCATCCCTTCCCAACCTACTTTGAGTTTTCTTTTCCCACTCATTGAATCCAGTTTGAATTGTCCAAGGAATCTTGGAGTGGGGCCTACCCAGGATTATTGCTGACCAACTGGGGGCTGGGGTCACATCATTATAGAAATCTGATTCCCCTTCTCTCAGAAGATATCAAATTACAATCACTCTTCAGCTCATAGTAGGATTTTGTACCCATCTTCCCAGATCTATACCGGTAATTTGTCCAATTTGTACTTAAAACACATTTCTTCATAGAGTCACAATTACTGTGAGTGATTATATATAACTTGGAGTGATTATACATAACTGCATGGAGTCATATATATAACTTTTCTGTTATGTCTGGAAAATATTATTTCTTTGATGTTATCTACAACCTCTGGCTTTTGCGGTTCATTTCATCTCTTCCATGAAGATACAGGAGCCTTGGGGGAAAGAATAGCATATGTACATTCTATTTGTGGCTAAGCCACAATTATAAGCCATAGTCATTTATTTTATACATGTTGAGTAGTTGAGATTCTCTGTGCTGATTGCCACATATTGCAATGAGAAGCAGCTTCTCTGATGATGGTTTAAATATCCTCTCATTTATGGTATACATCATTAAATTGTTTTAATATTGTATCCATGTAGCATAAGAGTAGTATTGGGTTTTCCCATTTCCATTCCTAAGACACAGGATTTTTTAGCTACTTTAATAGTGGTGTAACTGCATAGATAGGTAAGATTGGTTATTACTTTTCTCTTTTGGTAGCTTTTATTCTACCTCTGTAATCAGTAAGGCTGTCATTAAAAAACAATCCACTATTTGAGTATTTTATACTAAGTGAGACGTTAGTTACCACATCTGAAAAAGTTCTTGAAGTTTCTTAGCAGGAGAGATTGTACAGGTCAATCATGCTTTGAATAAAGGAGAACTGACAGACAGACAGAGGGACAGAGTTACATACAGATACTAAGAATCAGAGAGACAGAGAGACAGACAGATACTGAGAGACAGAGAGGAGAGAAACTGGGAAAGTGGGAAACATAAGCAGCTGGAAATAAATCTGTGCTAGCATTAGTGAGACAACAAATATAAGAACTATAATTTTCCCAGTTCCTTTGTGGCAGCTAAAAGCATTGTGCTTTTTAATCCCATAATCAATGGAGAATTAGTAAATCAATATTATTAAGAAGGATACTCAATGTGTTCTGTGAACAGCTAGGATAAGAAATGGGAGACCCTAGAGACAGGGAAGTAAAGAAGAATATGGACATGATAGTCCAGGATTCAATGGGTGAACCAAGTTTGTGGTGAAAACTTTCTGGTAGAATGAAGAGCAGACAAATTGACTGTCTCCAGGGCTGGGTAGAGACCACAATAATAAAGAAATATGACATGATGTAATACAGGAGAGAAGTCAGGTAAGAGTATTTCTCAGCATATTAAGGATTTCATATCTTAATCCTAATGGAGGTTAATTTGGCACACATTTAGCTTAGTCCCGGCAAGTTTCCTTTTTTTTTTTTTTTTTGATCTGTTCATTTTTTTTCCTAGAGAAGATTATTTATGCTGCAGTCTGCAATGATGCCATAGCAGGCAACATTAATGTTTTAAACTGAAAAGAAGATAACCACCCTTAATTTTAGCACTTAAAGAGTTATTACTGACCCATTATTAAGATATTTTATGGCACAGAAGTCTTACAGAGTGAACATTTGAGTAGTACTGCAGGAAACTAGTTATTTGAGACTTTTTAACTGGCTGATAAATAAACGTGATGAAGGAAATACTTGTGGGATAAGCATTATATTTTTGATTTTAGAAAATGTTAGTATTGCACAGCTCTTAATGTAAAATGTTTCATGGCCCTACATATCTGCAAGATTTGGCTTATGTGAAAAACTCTTAGAGAAGATGAGAAATGTTTGAATTGGATTATTAAATATAACATTTCCTCCAAATTGAACATATACTTTTTCCTTTGTGAGTAATAGCTTTTCTTCTGTTCTCAGTAGATATTTGATCAAAGAAGGCATGGTCTCCTAACTAATTTCTTCCATGTTCTTGAYGAATAAAATAATTCCATCTTTTTATGAGATGGTATTGTCAATCCATGTGCATCAAGCATGTTTTCTCCATTCATCGTTTGATGGACATTTGGGTTGTTTCCATTTTTTGGTTGTTGTGAATATTGCTGCAGTCAGCATTGCTGTTGATTGCAATGTCTTTGGATATATACCAGTAGGTGGTATATTTCTATGTAAGCCTCTGAAGAATCATCAGTGTTTTTCATAATGGTGCAGTGTTCTCCCAGCATCACTATACGTCACCAGCATTTGCTATGTGCCTTTATCATAAATACTTTGCCAGCTACCTAGTTTCACGTTTTCTCCAATTCTGATTATTGACCTTTCACACTAGTTTTCTTTGCTATTCAAAGCTTTCTGGTTTTATGTAACTAAATGTGTCTTATTTTCTTTGGGTACCTATAGTTTGGGAGCCCTATCCAAAAGTTATTTTACACTCTCCGGTGTCCTRAAGCATATAATTTCGCCTACTTGATTTGTAGTTTTACATTTTAYATTTAGTTGTTCAACTTGTTTTGAATTGATGCTTTGGGAGTGGACTGAATCCTCTTTCTGACTGATGACATTGAGCTTCCTGTACCTAGATACTTGTATTATTCTCTACATTTAGATGTCATTGAATAATCTTTCTCTGGTTCTAGCATTGTCTAGTCTCTCATTTATCCAAATAAMCTGCATATTTGCCCCTTATTAATCCACTCCCAATATTTCCATAAGCTTTTGAGATTTCTATTCCTTTACTTCCTTCTCTTCTAGCTGTGCATTTTCACATTTTCTACTTTAAACTCATTAGCTTGTCTATTTTATCTTCATTGTTTCTGGTYCTCCTTACTTTTCACTCAGTATAGCCATTAGCTTAAGGGTTTTCATTTAAGTTGCTTTCATAACTGTAGTAAGTATCTCTGTCAGAACTCCACTGAGTTTTAAGTTCTCCATCTTTTATAGAATAGTGTTGTCTCACAAAGCCTGTACTAATTAGGATCACCCTGGATTCTCATAGACACAGTCACCAGTGAATAGGTCCTTCAGACCCACTGCAAGAGTGCCAGTGATACTGAACACAACTCAAGTTTGTCCCACCAGAATGCAAGACTCTCCCTCATGCTCAGGCAGATCTTATGTCAAGCTGGTAGTTCTAGGCTGAGGGTGGAGCCCTTATACTAGCTGGTATTGAATCACACTGAATCGATAACAGTATCATCTACCTTTCATGCTCTTCTCACAACTAGATAGAGACTGTTCCCTCTCTTGTCTCAAATTGAAAAATAATTGGGGTAGCATGCAACTGTGCATACAGCTAATGAATTTCCATTACATTAGCCCACAAATAGTGGTATGGTATCTGGGAATAGGATACTCTTCCTAGCACCTGGCCTCAGCTTGATAAGACAGTCTTCATACTAACATCAAACACCTGTGCCTAGTTCTTTTCTGCTTCTGTAAGTGGGAGGTATCCCTCTCCAAGTGGATGTAATGTGGCAATACCCCCTCCTTTATACTTTTTATTGAACTAAAGCTGAGTATGATACCTGTCCCCTAATCCCCTTAGCACATGCAAAGATGCTTTGATGCATGAATATCTGTTACAGTTTATGCACTTGTGTTGCTCCAACTGCCTAAGGGAACTGATTCATCATATTCTTCCCAAAAGAAATGATTTTTTGCACTTATTTCTGTTCTTTATATTTTATTTACACATAAAACACCAAAGAAGAACTCATGGAATACTTTCTTTTTTGACTTCAAAATAATAATGGCTTTTGGATACAAATATTTGTCTGAGAAAATAAGTTATGGGAAATAAAGTTGTCTACTTGAGATGTAAAGAAGGCACAGGGCACAAATGGACTTACATTAAGCAAATACTTCTTTCCTAACATATTAAAAATTTAAATTCCTAGCACTCTTATTAATTCAAAATTAAGTTGATTCATTATTAAAGTTTTCCATCAACACTGCATTCCTAGAAGCTGAACCCTTTGAACTGATTTGACATTACTTTCTTGCTAAACATTTGTCTGTTAACCAAAACAATCTAAGAAATGGGTCCTTCTCAGTTATCCCCATTGGCATCACTCTTGAGCACCCTCATTATTCAGGAAATGCCCTGTCATTATTTCCTTTGGTGATTTTTGTTTAATTAATTCATTCTCTCTCTTTTTTAAACTTTAAAGCAAGTACTAGTTCAACAATAGAATTTTCAGACCAAAACAAATAAAAATTGCCCTAGGACTAAAGTTTCCTTATAAATCTTAAAGTTGTTTCAGAGCCTGCTTTACATTTCTTTTCAAAAATCTAAAAATTTGTCTCACATAAGACTTGGTGTTTTGTCACAAACATAAGCAATACCCTTGCATCAGAGCTTGGCCTTAGGCCATGGATGAGTAGGAGGTGTTTGTGGAGCTGTTCTATTGATTTTCACACATTATTTATTAGAAATGACCACTGGTTTTCTCACAGTGCTAACTGTGAACATTTGCCATGTATATGTAGCTTGAAGATTATTTTGTTTTTCACAGAACAGTGTATATATGCCAGTCAAAACTGTGCCCTCATTCCAAAAGTATATAGCACTATTTTATTCAGTGTTTCATGTTTTGGAATCATAATATTTGTATTACATATCAAACACTGTATTATTAGTACAGACCTACTTTGTCATAGCAAACTTCTATCAAATTCCTGTAAAAATTGTTGTTTGCAATTTTTGAAATATAGACACCCCTACATATAGACAGATTTATATAGATGTTGGTTGTTGGTGGAAATTACATACAGGCTTTCAGAGATTTTTTTGGTTTGTTTTTCTCGAGACAGGGTTTCTCTGTGTAGCCCTGGCTGTCCTGGAACTCAGTCTGTTCACGAGGCTGGCCTCGAACTCAGAAATCCACTTGCCTCTGCCTCCCAAGTGCTGGGATTNGCATGCAACTGTGCATACAGCTAATGAATTTCCATTACATTAGCCCACAAATAGTGGTATGGTATCTGGGAATAGGATACTCTTCCTAGCACCTGGCCTCAGCTTGATAAGACAGTCTTCATACTAACATCAAACACCTGTGCCTAGTTCTTTTCTGCTTCTGTAAGTGGGAGGTATCCCTCTCCAAGTGGATGTAATGTGGCAATACCCCCTCCTTTATACTTTTTATTGAACTAAAGCTGAGTATGATACCTGTCCCCTAATCCCCTTAGCACATGCAAAGATGCTTTGATGCATGAATATCTGTTACAGTTTATGCACTTGTGTTGCTCCAACTGCCTAAGGGAACTGATTCATCATATTCTTCCCAAAAGAAATGATTTTTTGCACTTATTTCTGTTCTTTATATTTTATTTACACATAAAACACCAAAGAAGAACTCATGGAATACTTTCTTTTTTGACTTCAAAATAATAATGGCTTTTGGATACAAATATTTGTCTGAGAAAATAAGTTATGGGAAATAAAGTTGTCTACTTGAGATGTAAAGAAGGCACAGGGCACAAATGGACTTACATTAAGCAAATACTTCTTTCCTAACATATTAAAAATTTAAATTCCTAGCACTCTTATTAATTCAAAATTAAGTTGATTCATTATTAAAGTTTTCCATCAACACTGCATTCCTAGAAGCTGAACCCTTTGAACTGATTTGACATTACTTTCTTGCTAAACATTTGTCTGTTAACCAAAACAATCTAAGAAATGGGTCCTTCTCAGTTATCCCCATTGGCATCACTCTTGAGCACCCTCATTATTCAGGAAATGCCCTGTCATTATTTCCTTTGGTGATTTTTGTTTAATTAATTCATTCTCTCTCTTTTTTAAACTTTAAAGCAAGTACTAGTTCAACAATAGAATTTTCAGACCAAAACAAATAAAAATTGCCCTAGGACTAAAGTTTCCTTATAAATCTTAAAGTTGTTTCAGAGCCTGCTTTACATTTCTTTTCAAAAATCTAAAAATTTGTCTCACATAAGACTTGGTGTTTTGTCACAAACATAAGCAATACCCTTGCATCAGAGCTTGGCCTTAGGCCATGGATGAGTAGGAGGTGTTTGTGGAGCTGTTCTATTGATTTTCACACATTATTTATTAGAAATGACCACTGGTTTTCTCACAGTGCTAACTGTGAACATTTGCCATGTATATGTAGCTTGAAGATTATTTTGTTTTTCACAGAACAGTGTATATATGCCAGTCAAAACTGTGCCCTCATTCCAAAAGTATATAGCACTATTTTATTCAGTGTTTCATGTTTTGGAATCATAATATTTGTATTACATATCAAACACTGTATTATTAGTACAGACCTACTTTGTCATAGCAAACTTCTATCAAATTCCTGTAAAAATTGTTGTTTGCAATTTTTGAAATATAGACACCCCTACATATAGACAGATTTATATAGATGTTRGTTGTTGGTGGAAATTACATACAGGCTTTCAGAGATTTTTTTGGTTTGTTTTTCTCGAGACAGGGTTTCTCTGTGTAGCCCTGGCTGTCCTGGAACTCAGTCTGTTCACGAGGCTGGCCTCGAACTCAGAAATCCACTTGCCTCTGCCTCCCAAGTGCTGGGATTRAAGACTTGYGCCACCACTGCCCAGCTCAGAGATATTTAATTTATAAATTTTACTGAAATATAGAAATTACTGGTAAATCTATAGATACAGTTTCTAGAATTTCCTACAGAGACATTTACCTTGGGAGGTTTTCAGGAGATACCATTATAGTAAAATATTATTAATTCAGATGACACTTTCACTAATTTTGAAAAGTAATCAAATAATGAAATTGTTTTCTTTTAAGTAATTTTCTACTGAGGGAATGGGTGAAATTGGGCTCCAGATCTTTGGGTATGATAATGTTAATGCTAGGTTAGTTTCTGGTTACGACATTAACTAGATTCTTTATGAAGTTGCCTGTTTTTGTCTCATGTATCATTTTAGTTTTATGAAAAGCAGGTATATGCATTGTATTGCACAGAGCACCACTGGGCTTAGTTTTTCTGTGTGAGGTGTTTTCAAAAGAACCAAAGGAGGCAAGGAGTACCCTATGGAACCGTAGAACTTAAGGCAGCATGCTCACTCACCCAAAAGCAAAAGCACAGCTATTTTCAGTTTTGATTTAAACCAGTTAGTTGTTTGGTAGAAAGTCTGAAAAGTTAGAATAAATATGTGAAGGCTACTGTGTTGGTGTGCAGAGAGTCACTTTTGCTCATCTCTTTGAAAACTAGAGGTTTTGCACATCTCACCGTAGAGGTCTCAGTGTTCTGCACATCTCCATTTTAATTCTGAAGTTCAGCCTATTTCAAAAAAAAAGGAGCTAGCCCCTTTTAACTGACAAAAAACAGTATTATTATGATGATTGGATTTCATGATTTTTCTTTTGCTTTTATAGTTTCTTATTATCTATATCTTTCCAGTTAACTACTTTCTAATATATTTACAGCACAATATTTTTGTAGAAGCATCTCTTGTTTCAAGGTCTTATTACTGATTTAATTTGTGCTATCATGTGTCAAATTGAGTTCTTCTGAAATAACCAATAGTTAGATATGGAAGAGAACATCTGCATTTTGTTTAAGAGAAGACCATGCTGTGACAGCAGAATGATGTAAACAGAGAAAGAGAACACAGTATTAATTGTATGGGAAGAAGGTACATTAGTCCACTCAGTAAATTAGTTGAATAGAGTCAGCCAGAACAGTCCCTCTCTATGAAGGCTAGTAAATGTCCCCTTTCCTCTATGTGCTTAGATTCAGCAAGAGCTCTCAGAAGGACCAATTTTGGAAGCATCATGGTCAAGTAAAATTGTATCACTCTTTTAGAGATTGAAGAAATCAAGTGGAGAAGTAGCAAGAGAAACCATATGAGATTAAAGTTCAGAGCTCCATAGACTCGTGAATATTCTGGCTCAGACACTAGAGCATTTCTGAGTGGAGACTGGGTAGGCTCATGGCTGTGACCTAACCCCATCCCATATTCCCTACTTGTACTGCCATAGTCAGAACAGTTGGCTAAATCTTCACCAATTGTTTCCTAGATTGTTTTCACAGAAGATTTGAATCTAGAAACTTTGAAGTAGGTTTGAATGCAATTCTTAGAGCATGGTAGATTTAGGCACACTTATAAAAACTTAATTTTGTTAGAGGTTGAAGCAACTGAATAGTTTTGGGTTGTCATGGTTAGGATTTTATTGCTGTGAAGAGACCCGATCCATGAGCAAAGCAAATCTTATTAAGGACAGCATTTAATTGAGACTGTCTTACAGTTTTAGAGGTTTAATCCATTATCGTTATGACAGGAATCATGGCAGGATGCAGGCAGACATCATGCTGGAGAAGAAGCTGAGGGTTCTACATCTTGATCTACAGGCAGACTTGATCAGCTTCCTCCTTTTCATTAAAATGTTCTTATTAAAGTGAATGGCAACAGTAACCACAAAGTATACACTAGACTGGGCTGAGATTGCATTTGCTAATGGGCTAATGCAATTATCTAAACCTCTTCACTTTAATCTCAGGCACACTCTTCAAACAAGGACAAAAAGGAATCAAATTCTCCATCAAAATATCACGAATGATCTCTAAGCAAAATACTGAGATTCTCCTCTGAAAACTCTTTTTTTTCAGTTTTTCTTTTTTTTTATTGGATATATATTCTTTATTTACATTTCATTTCTCTTTTTCCTGGTTTCCCTGCCCCCTCCCAATGTCCCATATCTCTTTTTCCCTCCCCACCCCCCCCATTCCCCTATTCACACCTTCCCACATCCCTGTTTTGGTATTCTCCTACACTGTTGTATTGGGCCTTTCCAGAACCTGGGTCCACTCTATCCTTCTTGTCGGACAGCATTTGGTAGGTGGATTGTGTCTTTGGTGTTCCAAGATTCTAGG
>BDUI01034536.1:0-19279 GCA_002335545.1 Apodemus speciosus | reverse complement strand
GTCCATGGAATTTTCAAGTTATTGTATTCTCTTTTGATTAATATGGAGAATATAGTGATTATAACATGACAATAATGAAGAACAAAACAGAAGTAACACATTTCATTCTGGTGGGACTCACCAATGACCCAGGCCTTCAGCTTCCACTGTTTATCACCTTCCTTCTCATCTACACCATCACCTTGCTGGGAAACTTAGGGATGTTCCTGCTGATTGTCCTGGACTCTAGGCTCCACACCCCCGTTTATATTTTCCTCGGTAATCTTTCTCTGGTGGATTTCTGTTACTCTTCAGCTGTCACCCCCACAGTCATGACTTCTTAGAGGAGACAAGATCATTTCTTATGATGATTGAGCTGCTCAGATGTTTTTTTTTTTTGGAGCCATTGTAACTGTGGAAAATTATCTGTTGGCCTCCATGGCCTATAATCTCTATGCAACAGTCTATAAGCCCCTACACTATACCACCATCATGACTACAAGTGTGTATACATGGCTGATCACTGGCTCTTATGTCATCAGTTTCATTAGTACCTCCATCCATATTGCAGACATATTCACTCTCTTCTTCTGCAAGTCCAATATGAGCCATTATTTTTTCTGTGATTTCCTTGCAATCATGGCTCTCATTTGTTTTGATAATCAAGTTAGGGAACTTATTCAGTATTCCTATATCTGTTGAGGTCTCTTCGTGACCGATTATATGGTCAATTTTGGAAAAGGTACCATGAGGTGCTGAGAAGAAGGTATATTCTTTAGCTTTGGGATGAAATGTTCTATAGATATGTTAAGTCCATTTGGCCCATAATATCTGTAAGATTCATTGTGTTTCTGTTTAGTTTGTGTATATCTGATCTCTCGATTGATGAAAGTGGGGTGTTGAAGTGCCCCAGAGTTATTGTGTGAGGTGGAATGTGTGCTTTGAACTTCAGWAAAGTTTCTTTTATGAATGTGGATGCCCTTATATTTGCAGCACAGATGTTCAGAATTGAGAGTTATTCTTGGTAGATATTTCCTTTAATGAGTATGAAGTGTCCTTCTGTGTATTTTTTGATGACTTCTGATTGCAAGTGGATTCTATGATATTAGAATGGTTATTCCAGCTTGTTTACTGGGACCATTTGCTTKGAAATTTGTTTTCCAGCCTTTTACTCTGAGGTAGTGCTTGTCTTTGCATCTGGGGTGCATTTCCTGTATGCAACAAAATGCTGGGTCCTGTTTATGTATCCAGCCTGTTAGTCTATATCACTTTATTGGGGAATTGAGTCCATTGATGTTAAGAGGTATGTAGAAGTAGTGATTGTTGCTTCCTGTTATTTTTTATGTTATTTTTATGTTTGTATAGTGATCTTCTTTTGGGTTTGTTGGAAGAAGATTGYTTTCTTGCTTTTTCTAGGGTGTAGTTGCTCTCCTTGTGTTGGCATTTTCCTTTGTAGGGCTGGATTTGTGGAAAGATATTGTGTAAATTTGGTTTTATCATGGAATATCTTGGTTTCTCCATCAATGGTAATTGAGAGTTTTGCCAGGTATAGTAGTCTGGGTTTACATTTGTGCTCCCTTAGGGTCTTCATGACATCTGCCCAGGATGTTCTAGCTTTCATAATCTCTATCAAGAAGTCTGGTGTAATTTGGATAGGTCTGCTTTTAATATTATTTAACCTTTTCCTCTTAGCGCTTTTAATATTCATTCTTTGTTTAGTGCATTAGATGCTTTGATCATTATTTGACAGGAGCAACTTCTGTTCTGGTCCAGGCTATTTGGAGTTGTAATGGCATCTTGTAGGTTCTCAGGAATCTCTTTCTTTAGGTTAGGGAAGTTTACTTTTATAATTTTGTTAAAGATATTTACTGGCCCTTTAAGTTGTAAATCTTTGCTCTCTTCTATACCTATAATCCTAAGGTTTGATCTGCTCATTCTATCCTAGATTTCCTAGATGTTTTTGGTTACAAGATTTTTGCATTTTCTTTTACTATTAAGTCAATTATTTCAATGGTTATTTTCAGCTCTGGGAATTTTCTCTTCTATCTCTTCTATTCTGTTGTTGATGCGTGCATCTATGATTTCTGATTTCTTTCCTAAGTTTTCTATCTCCAGATTTGTCTCCCTTTGTGATTTCTTTATTTTTTCTACTTTCATTTTTAGATCCTAGATGGTTTTCTTCAGTTCCTTCACTTGTATGTGTGTGTTTTCCTGTAATTCTTTAAGGTATTTTTGTGTTTCCTCTTTAAGGGCTTCTATTTTAAATCCAAATCTGCTTTTCTAGTGTGTTGGGGTAGCCAGGGCTCATTGTTTTTGGAGAACTGTGTTCAGAAGATGCCATGTCACCTTGGTTTCTATTGATAATGTTCTTGAGTTTTGCTTTTGCCATTTGGTTATCTCTGGTGTTAGCTGGACTTGCTGTCTCTGACTATGGCTTATCCATCCTGCAAGCCTACTTATCAGTACTCCTGGAAAACCAGTTGTCTCTGGGAAATTATGTGTGGAGAGGTGTGGTATAGGGTAAGACCAAGTGTGCAGACAGAAACCATCCTCAGCTAATCCTTGGTTCCTGTGTACTGATGGCTCTGGGCAGGTACCGCAGGCCAGGAATCTGAAGAGAAGTGGTCGTCTTACCTTTGCATGCAGTTGTAAAGGCACTCCTGGGAGACTAGCTCTCTTGTGATGGTATTTTTGTATGTAGACCTGTGGCCCAGGATCAGCTCTGGACACAGACAGAAATCAGAAGACTCTTATCCAAGGCTGCACCAGGTTATTGTGTCCTCTGGGTTTCAGGCAGGTTCCTCTGAGCAGCAGAAGTAGTCCTACTCACTTGCTCAGGCCTCTCTACATGCCTGGAAAGCTAGCTTTCTCCCTGCACCACCTGGATATGGATCTCTGAGGAGGATGGTCCCCAGTCAGAGACAGAAACCAAAAGGTTCCAGCCTGACAGTTCCAGACAGGTTCCTCTGAGTAGCAGGGTTGGTCCMACCTGGGCTCTCAGGCCTCTGTACACTCCAGGCAAGCTAGCTTTCTCCATGTGCCACCTGGAAATGCAGCTCTGTGGCAGAGGATGGTCAATTCGATCCATTCTTATCTTCTTACACAAAGCTCAAGTACAAGTAGATCAAGGACCTCCACATACAATCAGATACATTGAAACTAATAGAAAAGAAAGTGGGGAAGAGTCTCGAGCACATGGGCACAGGGGAAATTTTCCTGAACAGAACACAAATAGCTTATGCTCTAAGATCAAGAATTGACAAATGGGACCTCATAAAATTGCAATATTTCTGTAAGGCAAAGGAGACTGTCAATAGGACAAAACAGCAACCAACAAATTGGGACAAGATCTTTACCAACCTTACATCTGACAGAAAGCTAATATCCAATATAAACAAAGAACTCAAGAAGTTAGACTCCAGAGAACCAAATAACCTTATGAAAAAAATGGGGTACAGAGCTAAACAACGAATTCTCAACTGAGGAATAACAAATGGTGGAGAAACATCTAAAGAAATGTTCAAAATCTTTAATCATCAGGGAAATGCAAATCAAAACAAGCCTAAGATTCCACCTCAGACCAGTCAGAATGGATAAGATCAAAAACTCAGGCGAAAACAGGTGTTGGCAAGGATGTGGAGAAAGAGGAACACTCTTACACTGCTGGTGGGATTGTAAAAAACTACTCTAGAAATCAGTTTGGCAGTTCCTCAGAAAATTGGACATTGAGCTATTGGAGGACCTAGCTATACCACTCCTGGGCATATACCCTACATTACAAGGTTTATCATGTAATTTATAAATTCAAAATGGTAATRCTAGCACTCAATTTATATCTGACATAGAGTCTTTTAAGTGGAAAGAAAAGGGCACTTATTGTGGATGGCCCTGGAACTCCCTGTATTTTTATGTTTATTTGGCTTTCCCAGGAAGGGTTGTCTGGAATAAGAAAGACTCACTTACAGGAAGGTGACTTCCTGTGAAGCTCCTAGAATAAATAAAGGCAACAACCCTGGGCAAGTAGGCAGGACTTCCAGGTTGTAGAGAGGAAGAGAGGAAACGGGGAGAGAGATGGGGCCTTCTGGAAGGGGATAGCATGAGAACAAGTTGTACCTCGTAGTGTCTCCTGATTTTAATGATGCATTTGCAACAGAGCATTTAGATTTAATATAGCTCACAAGATCAGGATTTTAATTGATGTACCAGCAATTGAGTTACCATTGGTTCTGAAAAAAAAATGATAAAACGCATGAAAGGAAGTCCTATCCTGGCCCAGTGACAGGTCCAAATTTCAATCCAGCTCAAGGGGAGAACCCAAGACCTGACAATATTACTGATATTATAATTTGCTGATAAACAGGAGCCTACTCTGCCCTCTGTAAAATCAAACAACCAGCTGAGTAAGATGCAGATAATAATACTCAACAAATGCAAAGAAGCTGATGACCACTCTACTTGAATTAGGGAAAAGCTGAAAGAAGCCAAGGAAGAGGGTGATCTTACAGGAAGGCTAGCAGTCTCAACTAAACTGGACTCTCAAGATTGCTCTGACACTGAGCAACCAACCAGACAGCATAAACCAGCTGATATGAGGCCCCACACACATGCAGCAGAGGGTTGCTGGGTCTTGACTCAGTGAGAGCAGATGCACACAACATTCAAGAAACTTGAGGCCCCAGAGAGTTAGTAGGACTGGTTAGGTGGGGTTGGTAGGTAGGAACATCTTCTTGCAGACTGGGTTTATGGTAGGAAGATATTCCACATCTGGGAGGATGTGGAACAGTCAGAGGGCAGACCAAGAGGGGGAAAATACTGGACTATAAAAAAGATTAAAGAATTTTTTAAAAGACAATAAATAAATAAATAAATAAATAAATAAATAAATAAATAAATAAATAAATAAATAAATGGAAGAAAGGGAACAAAATAGTCACAGGAGCAATAAGGGAGACAGCGTGTGGAGCAGAGACTGAAGTAAAGGCCACCCAGAGATGCCCTACCTGTGAATTCACCTTATAAACAGTCAACAAACCCTGAGACTACTATGGACAACAAGAAATATATACTAAAAGGAGCATGCCATGATTATCTCCAGCGGGGGGGGGGGCTGCCAGAGCCTTACAAACACAGAGGCAGATGCTAGCAACCAACTATTGGACTGGGCATTGGGTCCCCAATGAAGGAGCTGGAGGATGGTCCAGAGGAACTGAAGGGGTTTACAGCCCTATGGGAAGAACAATGATTTCAGACACCCAGACACCCCAAGAATCCCAGGTACTGAACCATCAACCAAGGGGCACACATGGTTCCAGCCAAAAATGTGGCAGAAGAAGACCTTGTTGGGCATCAGTGGTAGGAAGGGTCCTTGGTCAAGTAAAGTCCCAACTGAGGCCCCAAAAATGAAAATGTTAAGGCCAATACAACAGAACAGGTTTGGTTGGTCCTCATGCCTTTTACACACAGAGGTCCAGAAACCATGACAGCATTGAAAGATGGAGTCAGTACTGAGACAAGAATGAACACCTTTCCATTCATGTTATTGACATTTCCTTGTTTGTTGTTTATTTGATTTTTTTTACACAACCCCATAGGAAAGAGAAAGAATAAATGGTAGTAGTCCTCCAAAAGATTCTAATTTATTTATACTAGACAATAATCAAATAAAGGTTTCATACCAAAAAAGACAATAAATAAATACATAAATATATATCTGTTAAACACATGCAAAATGACCAGAGAAAAAATTATCAGTAAGTTATATAGCAAATAATATTTAGATTTTTAAAAGAGTATAAATTATTCCAAGTGATATGAAAGAGGATCATAGAGTTTTGCAGGCAATGGATGGAACTAGAAAATGTCATCCTGAGTGAGGTAACTTAGAACCAAAGGATATGCTGGGTGTGTACTCACTAATAAGTGGATATTAGCTAAAAAATAAAATAAAAAAGTAAAAAACAAAAGAAACTGTACAGAATGCCCAATATACATTCCAGAGAATCAAAGAAAGCCAATGAGCTGAAGGGCCAAAGTTAGGACATCTCAATCCCACTTGGGAGGGAGAAGAAAACAACCACAAGAGGGGAGAGAGAGAGAGAAACCAGGGAGGTAAAGAGGATGGGGGATGGAGGGGAAAATGATTGGCTATTGGGTTAGGGAAAGGGACTGAAGACCTGAGGGCCAGCAGAAAGAATGGAAACAGGCAACCTCAGAAAGCAGGAGGTTGAGGGCATCCTCCAGAATGTAATTGAGACCTACTAGGTGAGAAACTCTCAGGAATCAAAGGTAGGAACCCTAGATGAAATGCCTTATATTGGGGAGAGGGAACCCGTAGAGGCTACCTCCAGCAGAAAGACGGGGCATCTAGTGAGGGATGGGGTTGCTATCCCACAGTTAAAACTCTGACCCATAATTGTTCCGGTCTGAAAGAACTGCAGGCATAGAAATGGAGAAGAGCCTGAGGAAAAGAAGGTCCAGAAAGAGGCCAAAGTGGGATTCAGTTCAAGGGACCCATGACACTCTTACTGAAACTATGGAGCACTCACAAAAAGGGAACAATCAGGAATTCCCTCCGAAAGATTGAACAAGCAGATGAAAAATTCAAATGCATATATTTTCATCCAACCATTGTACAGAAGCTGCTGACCCCTGTGGTTGAGTTAGGAAAAGCTGGAAGAAGTTGAGAAGGAGGGCAACCCTGTAGGAGAATCAACTATCTCAACTGACCTAGATGCAGGAGATCACTCTGATATTGGATCACCAACCAGGCAGCATACACCAGCTGATATGAGGCCCCCAATATGTATATAGCAGAGGACTGCCTGGTCTGGGCTTAGTCAGTGTAGATATTTCAAACCCTCAAGAGATTAGAGGCCCCAAGGAGTTTGGGGTCTGRTGGGGGAGGGGTGGGACATCCTACTGGAGACAGGGGTCAGGGAGGAGATATGAGATGTAGAACCGTCRGAGTGTAGACCAGGAGGGAAATAAAATCTGCAGTATAAAAAAGAAAGAAAAATAAGTTAATTAATAATAAAAACTGAAATAAAATAAATGTATCCATCATATATTATAAATATATATGCAACTTAAAATTATGTTTATCTTATTAATTTAAGAAAAATTATTAGACTCTGTGCATTTTCTGACATTTTAGATCAAAGGAGTACATTTTAATTTTGACTCAAAGCATTTTAAAAATTACAATATATAAATAAATATATATATGTAAATWAACAAATGTCTTAAAACTTTGAGTAACATTTAAAATTTGGAATTTGTGTTATTTCAACTTTTCTATGATTTAGAATGTTTTAGGCAGCTACTTAATCCTTTTTTAACTTAAAAAGGGTTTTGTCATACCGTGCATTTTGATTACTTTTCTTCCCCAACTCCTCCATATCCTACTCATCTCCCCACTGACCAAACCTCAATATTATAAAATATGTCAAAAAATAAACAAAAAAAACTCTTCTCACACAGGAATTAACAAGAGGTCATTTTGTGTTGGCCATCTACTCCTGAGCTTACAGCCTGCTCTGGAATATAGTTGATAAACTGAAACTCTATTGAGGAAAACTAATTTTTTCTTCGCAGGGAGTATCAATCACAAATAGCTTCTTGATTATGAGAGAGAACTTGTGTACAAATTTCCCTTTTAATCTTGGAGCTGAGATTCTGTCTGGCTTGCACCTGTGAAACCCTTGTGTGTGCTGCCAGTCGCTGTGAGTTCATATGTGCACTAGTCCTGTCCTGTATGGAAGACCCTGTTTCTCTAGCGTCATACATACCTGTGGATCTTACAATCTTTCTGCCTCCTCTTTGACATAGATCTGTAATCTGTGGTAGAGGTTTATAGAAGACATCACATTTAGTACTGAGTGCTCCAAAGTTTCTCACTCTCTGCACATTGTCCAGTTGTGGGTCATTGTGCAAGTATCATGTTTTTAAAAAGTTAACAATACTTTAATATCATCAAATACATAAGCATTATTCAAGCAATCGATTTACATTTAAAATTTCACTCATGTTGTCTTTCTAACTTTTACTTATTTATGTATTTATGTATTTATTTATTTATTTATTTATTTTTAAACTCCAGATTTTATTTCCCTCCTTGTTGACCCTCAGACTGTTCCACATCCCATACCACCTCCCTGCCCCCTGTCTCCACAAGGATGTCCCTACCCCAACCCGTACCCCACCAGACTCCCATTTTTTCAGTATACACTAAGGATCTCAACTCAGGTAGTAATACTTGTGAAGCAAGCACTTTATTTTGCTTACCATCTCTCAAGTCCCTAGAAACTTAATTAATCTCAAACCTTACCTAAGCTTAGTAGGTTTTGTTTTGTTTTGTTTTGTTTTGTTTTTGTTTTGTTTTGTTTTGTTTTTTTGGTTTTTTAGAGACAGGGTTTCTCTATGTAGCCCTGGCTGTCCTGGAACTCACTCTGTAGACCAGGCTGGCCTYGAACGCAGAAATCCGCCTGCCTCTGCCTCCCAAGTGCTGGGATTACAGGCATGTGCCACCACRCCCAGCTCAGTAGGCTTTTTAATATGTTATTAACCTTAGTTATAGTTACTGGCTTAAATGTGTGCCTAATCAAGGTTTACTTTTTAAAATGTTTGATTTCTGCTTAAGCTTTATTTATATTTAGAAACCTAAAATGACATTTGATATTAACTTACAAGTACATAGAAGTAGTAGTTTATTGAACAGTAAAAAGATTATAAATAGAAAAGAATTGTGTATTTTATATTTTTCAGAGCTACAAATAAAGATTATTTTAAGTCTTTATCATGAAGAAATGGTAACTATTTCAGAAGACAATGATGCTTGGCATGACTTTTAACCTTAAACAGTGCATATGTCTACAAAAACACTTCATGATATCAAACCACAGTAATATGCACAATGAATGATTTTAACATTTGACAGTGAAAATTAATAAATTGATAAATTTTTTTACATTTTATTTAAATTTTTTATTATTTACAATTTACAAATGTATATAATATTGAAACCRGCTTGATCCCTAAAGACCAATAATAATTTCATTCCTAGGATGGTATGATGAACAGCTTCAGTTATTCTCAAAGGAAACCTCTCCAGAGATCTCCAAGTCTACAAATCTCTGCCCCAATCTCTGCTCCAAAGCACCAGCCTAACTCCACAGCATCTCACTGTAGGAAAGACATGCTATGCCCATTGAATGTCCTTCATTTCTTTGGATGGCAGTCACTCTTTCAACAGGATTTGTTATTAGCCTGCACATATAATTAAGGTAAAGAGTTAAAGATGAAAATTGCATTTAATGATTTTCAACTGTTATGCTACAGGCCACAGTATTTTGTTATTTATAGACAGAACATGAGAATTGAATGAGAGATGTGATTTTTTAATATGTTAA
Organism: Apodemus speciosus; assembly: GCA_002335545.1. Taxonomy (NCBI): domain Eukaryota; kingdom Metazoa; phylum Chordata; class Mammalia; order Rodentia; family Muridae; genus Apodemus; species Apodemus speciosus. Next base: position 9,893 of record BDUI01034536.1, on the reverse strand, counting down.
TTTTACAAATATGAAAGAAGTAAGTAACTCTTACTAGGGTAGAAAAAATAAATGATAAATTTAGAACTTGGCTTACATAAATATGATTTTACTTATTCTTTTTCTGCCTCACTAAGGTTAGAACTTTTGACTGTTAGCTGAAAGTGCTCCGCAGATGGTACCTATCCAGTATTCCACACATGGTTTCATGATTTTGGACCGGCTACTGTATGGTAAATGTTCTTTCTGTTATAGAAATCTGTCAAGTGTCTATATTGAATAAACACTAAATTAAGAAGTTTAGTACAAATAGAAGCAGAAAGTGGTATGGATCTGCTATGAATGTATTGAAAAACCAAACTTGTTTTCAGACCTGCTCTAGGTGGATGATCCAGATCATCCAACACATGTAAGTCTGAAGTATTTGTAAATGTCACAATATATCTGAAATGGTCATCTTCTGCTACATGTGTGGCTAGAGAGACCATTGACCCTGTGAAGGCACCATTCCCCAGAATAGGGAAATGCAAGTCAGGAAACTGGGAGAGTGGGAATCATGGGGAGAGRGGATGGGATAGGGGGTTTTCCGTGGGGTAATGTGGAAAGGAGTTAACATTTGAAATGTAAATAAAGCAAATATCTAATTTAAAAAAGACTATTAATATGTCAGAACTATAAAACACTCTCTTAACCACCTGAGAAGATTCTTTTGCTTAAACGACATCATAAAAAAGTGTATTATATAGCTTTATTTAATCAATTCTGAATGGCCATCTCTGAAAATCATGTTGTAACCAGTGGCCTTAGCATAGAAGTCATCAGCACTTGTGTGTAAATTTCCGTGTTGGTGATCTAGCATAAATAGAAATGTAATGCTCATTTCTCTAAATAAATGCAATGCTCAGTCGACCTGTTTTAAAAAAATGACTGCTTGATGATGATGATGATGATGATGATGATGATGATGATGATGATGATGATGATGATGATGAAAATGATCACTGATGGGTTAGTTGGGGACATTCTGTTGTCCCCTAAATATGATTCCCTCCAGTTTGTCAATTATTTTCCTCCCTGCAATACTAATGGTAAATGGCAATTAATATGTAAGCAAAAGCTTCTAATACTTCATAAAATCTTAGTGAAGCTAGTAAATATAACTTATAAAGAAGGGTAGAAAAAACTATACATACAAAAAACATGGTACTTAGAAAATATTTTAAACCATATTTATGATGAGCATGATGTAATAAAAGTTAAAATATAAAATATAAATAAAATTATATTTCAACAAAAAATGTCACAGTATTCACTACGGAGACTAAGTGATTTATTCACCAGGGTAATTCTATCCCCAAAAATGTAAACAAAGAATAAGACAGATGATGCTTTGATTAGTAAGTGGTGACCTTATCATTTTTGTTATATATTTTCATCTCACTGGAAATTACAAAATACAAACAAGTGTGCAAAGAGGGAAATGGCCCATCTTGAAATAGGAAATTATTCCWTAAAATTCTTTACCTGCAATCCAATACATTTCAACTCTGTCTCGTACTGATTAATAAGAAATGTATTCAACTCCCGAATCTAGACATTTTCTTCCTCAAGCAGTTTGTGTAATTTTGGAGCATCACATTTCTCAAATACTTCACTTTCTTTTTGATAAAGTATAACATTTATCATACATACTAAAACACTCACGGATATGTCATTCACATATTAATCCCTTGTAATGTACACTAAACCTTCTCTCCTTAAGACACTAAGATGATAAATTGTTTTAAGATTGGGATGTATTGCCCAATCGTTCTATGTGGATATATGCCCAGTCTCATTGTAACTTGTTGTGCCATGTTTAGTTTATATCCATTTGAGGCCTACTTTTCTCTGAAGGGAAACAGAGGAACAATGGATCAGGGGAGTGGTTGGGTGTCCCATGTAACTGAGAGGACTGATCAGGATGTGTTGTATAAGGGATGAATAAGTAAAAGTAAAAAAGATAAAATAGTATTATTTCACCAAAAATTTTCCACTCAAAATACTTTCTAACATAGAAATTGGCACCAAAAGAAATCAGTGAAGTTACAGTCAGCCCATAAAATGGGAGMAGTCAAAGCTTGGTCTCCATGACTTGGTTGTGCCAGGAAAGGAATGTAAGAAAAGATGAGATTTTATTAAAAATGGGTTCATTTATCATAACTAAACTCTTGGATCTAAGAAAAAATAATTTTTTAAATTACCTGACTACTGAGTTCTCCTTTTGTAGCAAGTGGCATCAAGTCTGGAAAGAAGCAGAATTTTAGGAAACACTGAAMACTAAGATGGAATCCAGGAACATGGTCAACATTCTCAATTAACACTATTAATGCTAAACTCAGGCTTACTTCTGGGACATAGATAATAATCTTCAAATAAGGTCTGATTTCAATAAGGGATCCACTGCAAGTTATGTATTAACATTTGTATTATATAAATAAATCATAAGGAAGGTAATATTCCAAGTCAGGCTACATTTCTTTTTATTGATTATTTTATTTTTTTAGATTAAAATGTGATTATATAGTTTTCTCCTCACCTTTTCCCCCTCTAAATTCTTCCATATAATGTCCTTGCTCTCTATAAAATTTGTGACCTAATTTTCAACCACAAGCATGTTATGGAGAAGATGTAATAGTCATTCTTGTATACAGCCATTACTACAATTGAGAATCACTAATTCTAGATGTACAGTTAACCTGATCTTCACTTAATTAATTAATTAATTAATTAATTAATTAATTAATTAATTATTTTAAACTCCATATTTTATACCTCTCGAGGTCCACCTTCCAACTTACCAACCGTCCATATCTCCACCCTCCCTGTCTCCATGAGGATGTCCCACCCCCATCCCAACTTTACCAGATGACTAGAAGAACTCCCTGGGACCTACAGTCCCATTGGGGTTAGATGCATCCTCTCTGACTAAACACAGACCCAGCAGTCCTCTGCTGTATATGAGTTGGTAGCCTTATATCCRCTGGTGTATGCTGATTGGTTGGTGTTCCAGTATCTGAGAGATCTTGGGGGGCAGATTAATTGAGGCTGTTCATCCTCCTCTAGGATCCCCCTCCTACTCAGCTTCTTGCAGCTTACCCCTAATTCAAGCACAGGGTCAGCAGCTGCTGTCCATTAGTTGAGTGCAAATATCTGCTGATCCTTGTTTTTAATTTGAAAAATACTTTGACTTGCTATTGGAACAAAAGGGTAAAATGAATGCAATAGTTTAAATATTTTTAAAAATAGAGAAGAAAAATGACCTTCTTGATGCAAGATATAGGAACAACAGTCATTGTTAAGGCATAAGGAGGGTCTAAGAGAGAAATTAAGGGACCAAAGCTTCTATAATTCTGGAGAATATATTCCTGAATGTGGCATAAACTACATTGATGAAACTTAAAGATTATCACCTGCTAATAACAATAACAGTATAGATTTTATGTTTCTCCCAATAGTATCTGAGAGTGGCTATCATTTATGTATTAAAGTTGAATGAAATAAGATCTTTGTGGAAGATACACTAGGACCAGTGAGTCTTAGGAGATAAATGGTAGATTTGATAGGCATCTTTCCCTCCCAGGAACCTCAGCTCAAAGTCTGCTAAATCTGATAACATATAACTTTGTTCAGAACTACCACTACAGATTGCATACCCTTTACCAAATCTATCTGAAACATTAGCTACTCTAAGTACGCTATGGTGTGTTCCACGAACACATCTTCAACCCACTTAAATGTTTATGGATTTGGTAGCATGTATATATATATATATATATATATATATGTGTGTGTGTGTGTGTGTGTGTGTGTGTGTGTGCATTTACATGAAATGTGTGTGTGAATGAGTGTGTTGGAAGTGTTGGTATTAAACAAGGAATGATTTCATTTTCCAGATATCTTGGTTTTCCTTCACTTACAAACAAAATGAGAAAACGTGCCAAATGGGATGAAATACTGCTTAATCAATAAATGTATAGTTAACTGTGAAACTATAAAATTTGGGGGTTTTGACAAAAAACAGTGAGTTTTTTTAACTAAGAAAATACAAAGAAAAAACCTCAAAAGCATAGGGTTAGAACATGGAATGGTCTATAATGCATTAGTGATAGAAAATAGAGAAGTGACTYATCAAAAACCCAATAGTAATTTTTGACAGTGAGTAGCAAGGAAGCGGTGGTATTTTTTGAAATTTTAGAGCATGGATTAACCAAAGAATTATTTATGCAAGTCATATTAATCAATTTATTAAATGGTTTACATAAAAATTAACAAATAACATTTTTAAATTTTAAATTCCATTAAGAGAACTTCAAAACGACTCACTGTAATAGGTCTACCCAGGATAATTCTAAAGCCCATACTAGATTTCTGCAACATAGAAATAAAAGGTTGGAATATCTAGAGAAGGGAGAAGAATCTGGGATAAGTAGAGAGAAGGAGAAAGAACATGATCAAAATGTACTATATGAAAAAACATTTTTAAAGAATGCAGTTTATAATTTTAAGTTCCTTGATATTTTCAAGGTATCACATTTCTCTATTTATTGATATGGAGAATATAGTGATTATAAGATGACAATAATGAAGAACAGGACAGAAGTGACACAGTTCATTCTGCTGGGACTCACCAATGACCCAGGCCTGAAGTTTCCCCTTTTTATCACCTTCATTCTCATCTACACAATCACCCTGGTTGGAAACCTAGGGATGATCCTGCTGATTGTCCTGGACTCTCGGCTCCACACCCCCATGTACATTTTCCTTGGTAATCTTTCTCTGGTGGATTTCTGTTACTCTTCAGCTGTCACCCCCACAGTCATGACTGAGCTTCTTGGAGGAGACATGATCATTTCTTACAATAACTGTGCTGCTCAGATGTTCTTTTTTGGCGCCTTTGCTACTGTGGAGAATTATCTATTGGCCTCCATGGCCTATGATCGCTATGCAGCAGTGTGTAAGCCCCTACACTATGCCACCATCATGACTACAAGAGTGTATACATGGCTTATCACTGGCTCATATGTCATCGGTTTCATGAATGCCTCCATCCATGTTGCAGACATATTCACTCTCTCCTTCTGCAAGTCCAACATAATCCATCATTTTTTCTGTGATGTTCCCCCAATCATGGCTCTAACTTGTTTTAATAATCAAATTAGGGAAAATGTTCTTCTTTACATTGAGACTTTACATCCAGTTTTTGCTCTAATAKTTATCTGTACATCTTACATATTAATTTTTGTCACCATCTTAAAGATGCACTCAGCTTCAGGACATCATAAAGCTATAGCCACCTGTACCTCCCACTTCACTGCAGTGTCCATTTTCTATGGAACTGTCATATTTATGTACTTACAACCTAGCTCCAGTCATTCCATGGACACAGACAAAGTTACATCTGTATTCTACACCATGGTCAYTCCCATGCTGAATCCTCTAGTCTACAGCCTGAGGAACAAGGAGGTGAAGAATGCATTTATAAATTTGATATTGCATTATTAAGGTTGAAGAATGYAATCATTTGCTGTAAGAAAGAAAAAAAAGATTTTAATTTAACTTTGTATGGTGCAGTTTGTAACTTCATCCTGCTCAGATCTCCTCTCTCTGTGGAATTAGAGTTGGAGTCCACAATAAATTCACATAGATAAAATGATATCCATTCTTCTTCAGAAGTCATGGAAAATATTTTATACAGAATTATATACTTGGATAATATATGATTGCTTAGAGTTTTTTGAATTCCATTAAAACAACTAATCTATTAGTTAATAGAGTTATTTTTCCTACTACATCTCAATGGAAATACACCAAAAAATTTAAATAAATAGCATGAGCAGCAAAGTGCATGGAGGTGTTCCATGATATGCACATGAGTATGGTAAATTTTATAGAAATGTGTGCAATGTGGCTATTTGTGTTGCTGATTTATATATTTCCATCTTATTGCATTACTGGTATATTCGTGACCATATTTCCAAGTATTCAAGTGTCAGGAATTAAAATCAGTTAAATTATGAGCTAAGNAATTTTGCAAATTTACATTTTTCTATTTTCCTTTATCCTGGAGTATGTGCTGCACTTGAGTTTGTACTGCAGGAAATTCTTCGCTGAACCACCCCCATTTTACTAGTTATTTCATGTAGAAGGTTTAAAACACCATATACAAGTAAACTTGCGAAAAGAAGATTTTTATCTGGGTTTATGGTTGCATAAGGGTTAGAGTGCACCATTTCCAGAAAACCCTGTAGCAAACTGCAGGCAGGGCAGAAAAAGTATACTGTACATTTTTAAGAATAAGAGCAAAGCAGGGAACCCACTCCAAGTTACATGAGGATTATAGTGTTAAACTCTGTCAGTAATGCAGTGATGCTTCCTTCAGTAACATTGATAGATCTAAATGTCCCCTAACACTACACCAACTGGTACCCAAGTATTCTAAACCTCATCTAACACTCAAGGATATATTTACTTTTGGTGYTCAAAAAAAACTTATGTTTGTGTWCACATTTCCCTACCATAGGCCAGTTCCAGAAGCTTTTTCATTGTCAAAAAAATTAGATTCATATGTTTATTATTTATTATTTTTCTTTTGAGATTATAATATATTTATATTATTTCTTGCTTTCCTTTTCTCCCTCCAAACACTCATATATCTCACTGTAGCTGGTCCTTTGCTAAAAATCTGGGTTATTTCTTTTTCCCAGAACTCTGATGGTTTGTATATGCTTGGCCCAGGGAGTGGCACTATTAGGAGGTGTGGCTTTTTTGGAGTAGGTGTATTCTTGTTGGAATAGGTGTGTCACTGTGGGTGTGGGCTTTAATACCCTCCTACAAACTGCCTGGAAGTCAGTCTTCTCCTCTCTGCCTTTGGATGAAGATGTAGAACTCTCAGCTCCTCCTGCACATGCCTGCCTGGATGCTGATATGTTCCTGCCTTAATGATGATGGACTGAAGTTCTGAACCTATAAGGAAGCCCCAATTAAATGGTATTCTGGTAAGAGTCACCTTGGTCATTGTGTCTATTCGCAGTCATAAATACCAAACTAAGACAACCCTTCTCTACCCCTTCTGCTACCCTTTCAACCTCTAACATAGGGGAGTGAAAAAAGTTATAGAGAGGGAAAAGGAGTGATATTATTGTTAGACTATTTTCTGCTGACTGGGAGAATTGCAACACATTTGAGCTTAGCTGTAAGAATATCTTAATTTCTTCTTTTTTTCTTTTTTCAGTTTTATTAGATATTTGCTTTATTTACACTTCAAATGTTAACACCTTTCCATGTTACCCCACCCAAAACCACCTATCCCATATACCCTCCCCCTGTAACCTCCTCTCCAAAGTCCTGACTTGCATTCCCCTATTCTGGGGACTTAAGCCTTCACAAGACCAATAGCCTCTCCTCTCATTGATGTCTGAAATGATCATCTTCTGCAACATATGTAACTGGAGCTGTGGGACACTCCCTGTGTACTCTCTAGTTGGTGGTTTAGTCTCTTTGAGCTCTGGGAGTAATGTTTGGTACATATTATTGTCCCTCCTGTGGGGATGCAAACCTCTTCAGCTCCTTGGGTCTTCTCTCTAGCTGCTCCATTGGGTACCCTATTCTCATTCTATTGGTGTGGGCCATGGGTGCTTTTATCCACTTTCCAATAAGTAAAAAAGAATTCACAGTTTGATCTTCCTTCATCTTGAGATACAAGTGGTCTGTAAGTTGTATCTTGGGTATTCTGAGCTTTTGGGCTAATATCTACTAGTCAGTGATTGCATACCTTGTGTGTTCTTTTGTGATTGGGTTACCTCACTCAGGATGATGTTTTCCAGTTCCAAGTATTGCCTAAGAATTTCATGGATTCTCAATTGGGGGTCTGAGCTGTCTGTGCCTGGATTCCAGCCAAGGCAGCCACCTTGCCTCAGGGCACTACAGACTACTAGCAGCAGGGACTAGGTACGTGGACAGAGTCCAAGACTGACACCAACTACCCTGTCAGGCTCTTGCCTGCACCCAGAGCCAAAACAGCTCTGAAGCAGTCTCGGGGAGCCAGCCTGCCTGGCATGCAGCAGAGGCCACCATCTTGTCTCAGGTCAGAGCAGCGGGCGGCCACCAACCCGCACGGCTACCAACTCACTCAGAGGTCTGTGTGGTCTGGGCCCGGATTACAGCCTAGGCAGCTAGCTACCTTGCATCAGGTCAGAGTGGCNTCTCCAGTCCCTCCCTTCCTCTTTCTTTATGTTCCTAACAAACTCATCTCCTCTATCCTTTCCATGCCTCCAACTTTGCCCTGAGCATTCATCTCCTAACAGTCTCAGACATCAGATCTGATGATCTGGCCCTAACTGTTTTTAAACAGCACTTTCTTTGGTTTAATCAAATTTCAGTATCGCTGAGATGGCAGAAAAACAATCAGATTACCATAAAATCCTGAAATCTATTCTGAGAAGAATACAGATTTGCTATAACCAAGTTTCCAGACTATTTAGGTTTTGATCTTCAAGTCTAAGTCAGATGGCAATAATCACCAGCTTCAGTTCTTCTCAAGCTTAAAGGCAGGATATCATGTTACATTCCAACCTCCATATTACATGAGCAAATTYCCACAGTAAATAACTTCTATTTGTCTGGGTATATTATATCCTATTAATGCTGTTTCTCAGGAAAACTCTAAAAATGACTAAAGCATTTGGCAAATGTGATGTTTTGAATGAGAAATGTCTTCTACATGCTCACCTGTTTGAGCACTTTCTCACCAGATGGTGGTGCTACTTGAAGAGTTTTAGGTAGTAGGGCCTGGCTAGGGGAGGTACAAACATTTGAGTCTTTATAGCCTTTCCCCAATTTTCAGAATTTGCTCTACCTAATGTTTGTGGTAGAATATGTGATCTCTCAGCCTCCAGCTCCTTCCACAATGTCTGCCTCTTGTCGCTAAGCCTGCTGTCATAATGGACTTCTATCACTCTGAAACTGTAATCCTAAATAGACTATTTTTTCCATAAATTTATTTCAGTGATTTGTGTTTCACTGCTAAYATAGCGATAATAATCTAATATCAAATTTTGTTTATATAAATGCAATATTTGTGTAATATTTATTTTCCTCTGTGCTGACAGGAATCAAATAAAAACATGATCAACAATTAATTGAATGTACATGTTTCTTCTTTGACATTCACAAGTGAATTATTCTAAAATTTCCTATTAATAAATATTTCAGCTGGATTAAATAATTTTGCATACCCGTAATATGTTTATACTTGAAATTTCAAAAGATAAAATAAAAAACACATGAAAATTGAATAATTCACTTAGACAACAAAAGGAGTGTGTGTGTGTGTGTGTGTGTGTGTGTGTGTGTGTGTGTATGTATGACAAATGATGTCTGCATTGTGACCCAACAAACTTATTTCATATTACATTCTGAGAAATTTTGCAAATTTACATTTTTCTATTTTCCTTTATCCTGGAGTATGTGCTGCACTTGAGTTTGTACTGCAGGAAATTCTTCGCTGAACCACCCCCATTTTACTAGTTATTTCATGTAGAAGGTTTAAAACACCATATACAAGTAAACTTGCGAAAAGAAGATTTTTATCTGGGTTTATGGTTGCATAAGGGTTAGAGTGCACCATTTCCAGAAAACCCTGTAGCAAACTGCAGGCAGGGCAGAAAAAGTATACTGTACATTTTTAAGAATAAGAGCAAAGCAGGGAACCCACTCCAAGTTACATGAGGATTATAGTGTTAAACTCTGTCAGTAATGCAGTGATGCTTCCTTCAGTAACATTGATAGATCTAAATGTCCCCTAACACTACACCAACTGGTACCCAAGTATTCTAAACCTCATCTAACACTCAAGGATATATTTACTTTTGGTG
>BDUI01034506.1:0-10050 GCA_002335545.1 Apodemus speciosus | reverse complement strand
GGGTAATCAAAATGAAAATTAACTTGAAATTCCATTTCATTCAATTAAGAAAAGCCATCATCAAGAGAGCAAATGTTGCCGGGAGGTCGTGGCACACGCCTTTAATCCCAGCACTTGGGAGACAGAAGCAGGTGGATTTCTGAGTTCCAGGCCAGCCTGGTCTACAGAGTGAGTTCCAGGACAGCCAGGGCTATACAGAGAAACCCTGTCTTGAAAAAAAAAAAAGAGAGAGAGAAAGCAAATGTCAACGAAAATTGGCAAGAGACCTCATTCACTATTGACCATGACACATCTGTACAATGACATTATGTAGATGTTAAAAATAAATTATCATCACATAGAATTACACTGACAAACCTTGAATTATGACCTGATCAGTGGTCGACTCATTCAACATGGAATTATAAAGTAATCTCACATAGGAGAGAGGTTGGATAATGGTGGTAGCAGGTACAATTAATATTCTCAYAGGGAGGTAAGAAGGCAAAATGAGTGAACAGGCATGAGAACATGGACTGCTTTCCTATTGGCTTGAGGAAGCTTTAAACATGCCATCTGCTCGCCATATTCCTTCCCTTTTCACAAGCTAGCACACATAGAATGTTGGATGACGAAGTATGAATTTTTTCAGAAAGTTGTATATCTGCACTAAGTCTTCTTGCAGGTAGTCCGTCATGTTGAATTGGCATGCTGTTCTTTGGAAGCTTCCCATTGTGCATGGATTTCTTATGATCTCATGTTGCTTAAAACCTACCATAGGAAGGGCTGTAGACATGGCTTGGCCATTAAAGACTAGCCTCACATCAAAAATATAAACACAACTGATATTTGTGAAAATTTTTGTTGTGCATGAGCCACTTTAAGTCATTTATAATGAGAAAAATTCCTGATAATTTGATATTGGGTACAGTCACCCTTCTTCCCTTTCCCTGCTACAAAGTGAGTTCCAGTCAAAAGAAACCAGTCACCAGAACATCTTCTTTACCTGAATACAGGATGACTATGCATCTTCCCATGATTTTTTTTTGGCTTTCTTGTTGGAGCTGATTTTTAATTAGTCTTATTGTTGTCTTTAAATTCTATCTTTTCTTAGTACAGGAAATATTGATCAGTGGCCATAATTGGTTTCCACTAGAGATCCCTGTAGAAATTGGTCTGTGAAAGGTCCTAAGTAATTACTATGCCTTACTTAATGAGKTACACAGGATCTGGACTCCTCTGGGATGCTGGGCACTTAAGGCCCAGGGATGGCAGGGGGATGTGTGCAGGGATGGTACMGATAGTTGATGAGTACAGAGGCTGCTATTCCTGTGTCTGCAAATAAAATGAAGGTGAGCAGGATCATCAACCAGAAACTAGAACTGAGCCACAGGAGAGCTGTTTAGTCAGGAAGATAAGCAGGTGTGTTTCTATGAATCCACATAAATTTCAAGAATGATTCAGGACAGTTTTTCAAGTATGATAACATACTTCTTTTCTGTCTTCCAAGACTTCATCACACTGTAAAAGTCTTTGTTTCATGGTCCTCATGTAACCTCTTTCATATCTGTAGGTTCATTATAATTATTGATTATATTTTTCTCTCAGTATCATACCGTTTCATCACAAAAGCAGCTCTGTAAGATGGAGTTCATTGTGGCTGTGCTGAAGGGTAGTTTACTATACTTTATCCTGTGGTGTCCTAGCAAACTCTGAACAATGTATTCCCCAAGATGATGATTAATTTTATCTGCACAAGTTCACAAAGCTGCTTTACTGGTATTGTATGAGATTACTCCTAAATGTAATCCATCAAAGGTGACGTTTGACACATGGGTGTAGCAAATGTTACAAGCATATCTCTTGTGATTTTCCTGTGCTGTTTCATTTGATAACTGTGGCTTTAACAATGTACTGGAGGTATGAAGTCCATTGGCCCATCAGTGGTAACAGATGATGGTGATTTCCCAGGATCCTGATCTTTGTACACATGCATACATAACACAAAACCACTGTTCATTTACTGGAGAAGCAGAAACTGAGCTTGGTGGCACATTCCTGTCATTCTAGTGCTCAGGAAGGAGATTCTGGAGTAAGTTTAAGCCACTCTAGGATTCAAAAGGAGAGCATCTTTTTAAACAGTTCATGACTTTGTATCTTATATGGTTTTCCCTCTGTAATGTTTATCCATGATGTGTGCAAGCTTTGAATATACTTGGACTAAATACTGGCAGTCTATGAATATGCCAGCTCTCAGACTAGGTTGTAACATTTCAAAAATCTTGCTGAGATCTATAGAAATTTCTCCTGTTTTGCTAATATTGAGATTCATCATAGATTGAATTACCCAGTGTTATGAAGAATCACAGTGTGTGTGTGTGTGTGTGTGTGTGTGTGTGTGTGTGTGTTCCCTTGCATGTAACTGAGGACACAGACTGATGTTAGATACTTATATGACAATATTTGAAGAACTGTCTAGAACATTGGAATCCCTGAGAAGAGTAGAGGTTAAAGAATTGTATCTAAGGCAGAAGATGCAATTTTTTTCGATAGAGAACTGTATTTTTCCATTTAAATCCTTCATCATCTAATTGTATGAAGCTCATCATGTGATGGAGTGTTTCTTATTTACTCAAGGTCCATACATTTTAATAACATTTAAAGAATATCTGCATATCAAATAGAATTATTTAAAAATTAACATTAGATTTAACATATTTGATACATAAATTAATCATCATATATAGAATAAATTTCTGAGGAATAACTCAAATGAAGATTCAAAGTAATTTGTTGCTTATTTTTATGAATATTAGTATCATCCTATTAGTGTTCCATATCAAAATCAATTACATTTTGAGGATTAAAGCTTATGGACATGATTTGTAGTCATTGATACTTCTGAGAAGTGAAACAAATGTTTAACCTTAACACTGAAAACAAACTTTAGATCTCTCACTCATTATGGAGTTTAAAATTTAGTGTTAAGTATTCAAGTGTGTATATTTAAACGTGAATTTTTCTGTACTGAGGTTGATCAAATCAGTTCTAGCTGCAAAGAACAAATATTAACTGGCCAAATTCATGCAACATGATATAGTTACAGATTATGAATGATTTTAAACAACCAAATGGAATGAAGGCATATGTGTCCTTCCCTGCATGTACTTTACAATTGAGGGAAAGTAGTTTAAAGCCATAATCAAAGTATTAAGCACATGGGATATAAGTATAAGATGCTATGAAGCATGGCTGAGGGTCTTACATAGTATGGGAAGACAGGGTAAATTTAGCTGTGTGTGTGTGATAAGCGATAAATATTATATATGAGTGAGGATGAAAAAATGAAATAAAAAGGGAGGAAAGGAAGTGAAAGGATAGCAAACAACAACTCTAAACTGTGGGTTTTAAAGGGATTGACCCAGCATTGAATGATGAGAGGAAAGCATGTGGGACCACATGGGATGGACCACTGACACCTGTGAGATAATGAAAGAGCATTTGTGTCCCTGATAGGAGCTTTGTCCTTATCCTCATAGCAACAGTGGTAACCTGAAGAATAAATCAGAAAGGACGTGAAGGAACTCTTCTGTTCAAATGCCACAGAGTAAATGAAAGATGTTGAAGAGAAGAGATGGTTCAGGAGACAGGAAAACATGGACATGAACTGAGTCAGCTTCAGTATTCCAGTAAAGACAAGATGAGGTCCTGATAAAATCTCACAAAGAATGGACTTAATAGGAGGAGAATGGAGAAGAGACTTTGTTTAATGTGTGACAGCAGTTCAAGTTAAAGAAAGCATGAATGGATCTAAAATCATGGATTTCTGATGAAAATCTTATTGGCTTTTGCTTTTCTATGGGAGACTGGAATGGTAGAAGAAAAAGGAATGCTTTGGGAAATAATAAAGTAACAGCATGAATTTCAGATGGAGTTTTTGAGCTTGATGCCTATCATATATGCAATGGGAGGAAGATGATTAGTTAAGGTGAAGAAAAAATCTATATGTTACAGAGACATGCAGRTCTCATTTTGAAATCATAATATAACACATTGGACTATATGAGAATTTCTTGAAATTTTTTAAATTGTGTTGACAAAGTTTATCCAAATTTATCAAAAATATCAAAGTATAAAATTGGATAGAGCAAATTACAAGCAACGATTGACCRGGAAGCAAAATGGTCAATATTTTCTCTCAGTAAAAGTTCTTAGTGGTATTTAGAAAATGACTGGAAACAGAAATCTGTTAAAGAAAAGTTAAGAATAATCACTAATGATTTTAATCAGTACAGACATTTGGAGTTTTGAAATTATAATTTCTATGAAGATGAATAGATCCATTGTTGTAGAATATATACCCTAGATATATGTTGATTTTTTATTTTAAAGGATCTGATATTTTCCCATGAGGATACTGGAGAGGAAGACTGATAATGAACAACAAAACTCTCATCTCTCAGTTTCTCCTCCTGGGCCTGCCCATCTCTCCAGAGCACCAGCACCTGTTCTATGCCCTGTTCCTGGCCATGTACCTCACCACTGTCTTGGGGAACCTCATCATCATCATCCTCATTCTTCTGGACTCCCATCTCCACACTCCCATGTACTTGTTCCTCAGTAACTTGTCCTTCTCTGATCTCTGCTTTTCCTCTGTCACAATGCCCAAGTTGCTCCAGAGCATGCAGAGCCAGGACACATCCATTTCGTWTGCAGGTTGCCTGACACAAATGTACTTTTTCAATMTGTTTGCAAGCATGGAAATCTTTCTCCTGGTGGCCATGGCCTATGACCGCTATGTGGCCATCTGCCTTCCCCTTCATTACACCAGCATCATGAGCCCCAAACTCTGTGTGTGTCTGGTGCTGCTGTCCTGGGTGTTTTCCATGCTGAATTCCTTGTTGCACACCCTACTCTTGGAAAGATTGTCATTTTGTGAAGACAATGTGATTCATCACTTTTTCTGTGACATATCTGCCCTGCTCAAGTTGGCCTGCTCTGACATTTATATAAATGAACTTGTGATATTTTTCTTGGGAGGGACCCTTATTGTTATCCCATTCTTACTCATTGTMGTGTCCTATGTACAAATTGTCTCCTCCATTCTAAAGATTTCATCTACTCGGGCCATYCACAAGGTCTTCTCTACCTGTGGTTCAYACCTGTCAGTGGTCTCACTATTTTATGGGACAATTATTGGTCTCTACTTATGCCCATCAGCTAATAATTTTACAGTAAAGGAGGCTTCCATGGCCATGATGTACACAGTGGTGACWCCCATGCTGAACCCTTTCATCTACAGCCTGAGGAATAGAGATATACTAGAGGCCCTTTTAAGAGTCTTTATGCAGAAAAAAATCTTTATAATGACAACACTGAGAGTTTTACTTAAATTTTAGTGAATACTTTGATATTAATATTACATAGTGTATTCTTCAAAGGGGACCCACACACAAGAGCATAGTACATTATAATCCCATTTGCAAAAGGAAGTTTTACAAAGTAGTTSAGTTAGGGAAAGGGACCTTGGTGACTCAGTAATGCTATCCTAAGCCTTGAATATGTGATTCTAGAAAATCATAAGGTAAGAACTAATGTTTTATCATGTTCTATTCCTTACATTCTTCTTAAAGTTACATAAAATAGATTCTTCTCTCATACAATACATGCCAGCCATAGTTTCCTCTCCCTGCACTCCTTTTATTCTTTCCTACCACCCCTACCCCAAATTAACTCCCTCTCCCTTTTCTCATTTGAAAACAGCTGGCCTCCAAAAGAGGAGAACTAAATACCACAAAACAAGATACAATAATCAAAGGTGAAAGCTCTCATATTGAGGATACCCAAGACAACAGGAGGAACAGACTCTTAAGATCAGACAAAAGATTCAGAGATAAACCAGAAACCACTGTTTGTAGACCCACAAAACAYCAAGTTAACAGCCCTAACRTTCAGCAGAGGACCTGGTAGAGACCTGCAGGACCCATGCTTCCCTTTTCAGGCTTTGGGAGCCCATGTGAGCAATTGTTTAGTTAATTTGGTGGGACCATGTTCTTCTGGTATCMTCCAACCCCTTTGACTCCTGTAATCTTTCCTCCCCCTCTTCCACAGGGTTCACCCATCTCTGAGGAGGGAGACACAATGGAATACTTCAACTTACACTGTATTTCTGCATAATGTGTTCCTGTGGGTCTCTGAATCTGCTCCATCTGGTGCCAGAAGAATTCTATCTGATAATACCTGGACAAGTCACTAATATATGTGCACAGGATAATATCATTAGGAATTATTTCATCAACTTTTTTCCATTAATGTTTGGTTCTACCCTAGGTCTCTCCTCTATTCAGTCTCTGGTTCCTAGCTATCTAGCCAGTGTAGGGCATCAKGTCATTTCATCTACATTCTGAGGAATAAAGACATGAAGAGGGTCCTTATAAGAGTTACCTACAATAAAAATTCTTTGCAATGGTAGCACTTGGGATTGTAATAAATGTATTGAGGTAAACATTTTGTATCAGATATTATCCATTGTCATAGGAACTACATGAAAGAACATGCTACATAACTGTTCCGGTACATGAAAGAGAGGAAGTTTAGCAGAGTGGCCAAAGTAGGAAAGGTTGTCTTTTAGATCTGGTTACAATTCGCTCCTTATCTTTCATAAACAATCCTGGAAATGCATATTGTCTAATGCATATCCAGGTATTGTCTAATATGGTCTCCACTCATCTTAGCTTGCTGCAAAAAAATTATCATTTTACCCTGATTTCTGTGTTCACTCATGTAACAGTTAAAATAGTTTAAGCAGTGGATTCATGACACTGGATAAGAATGAAATATGTTCACTACCCTGCTTCCTTCTATCATTTCCTACTGGTACTCAAACACTGATTTTGATGTCATTTTTTTCTCAATTCCCCACATTCTCCCCATATACTATGTTATCTTTTCTGACAAGTCTGAACAAATTTGTTAGAATCATTTTGTACACTTGTCATTTGTATAAAATTTGTCTTAATTCAGAATTGATTGATAAACAGGAACAATTCAATTTACTTCTCTAAGAGCAAGGTAAAAAAGAAAAAAAGCTAGAGTCTGATAAGGTCTAACATATGTTCATATTTTACTTTRTAAAACATCTGTTTCTAGTTGGTGGCTTGGTTTTACTCTTATGACAATCTCAGGAAGGTAGAGAAGGTTCTGTTTCACAGACTAAAGAATAAAGAGTCCTTTTATGAATGTGGACACCCTTGCATTCTGAGCATTGATGTTTAGAATTGAGAGTTCTTCTTGGAAGACTTTTCCTTTGATGAGTATAAAGTGTCCTTCCATGTCTTTTTTGATGACTTTTGGTTGAAAGTCAATTTTATCTGATATTATAATGGCTATTCCAGCTCATTTCCTGGGACCGTTTGCTTGGAAAATTGTTTTCCAGCCCTTTACTCTGAGGTAGTGTTTGTCTTTGACACTGAGAAGTGTTCTCTGTATGCAGCAAAATATTGGGTCCTATTTACCTATCCAGTCTGTTAKTCTATGTCAATATATTGGGGRATTGAGTCCATTCATGTTAAGAGATATTAAGGAATAGTAATTGTTGTTTCCTTTTTTATGTTATTTTTATGTTTGTGTGTTTATGTTCTTTTGGGGTTGTTAAAAGAAGATTGTTTTCTTGCTTTTTCTAGGGTGTAGCTTACCTCCATGCGTTGTCATTTTCCATCTATTATCCTTTGTAGGGCTGAATTTGTGATAAAATATTGTATAAATTTGTTTTTGTCATGTAATATCTTGCTTTCTCCATCTATGGTAATTGAGAGTTTTGCTGGGTATAATAGTCTGGGCTGGCATGTGTTCTCTTAGGATCTGTATGAGATCTGCCCAGGATCTTCTACCTTTTATAGTATCTGGCGAGAAGTCTGCTGTAATTCTGATAGGTCTGCCTTTATATGTTACTTGACGTTTTTCCCTTACTGCTTTTAATATTCTTTCTTTGTTTAGTGCATTTGGTGTTTTGATTATTATGTGATGGGAGGAATTTCTTTTCTGGTCCAATCTATTTGGAGCTCTGTAGGCTTCTTGTATGTTCATGGGCATCTCTTTCTTTAGGTTAGGGAAGTTTTCTATAATTTTGTTGAAGATATTTGCTGGCCCTTTAAGCTGGAAATCTTCACTCTCTTCTATACCTATAATCCTTGTATTTGGTCTTCTCATTGTGTCCTGAATTTACTGGATGTTTTGGGTTAAGAGCTTTTTGCATTTTCTTAACTGTTGTGACAATGTTGTCTATGGTATCTTCTGTACCTGAGATTCTCTCTTCTATCTTTTGTATTCTGTTGTAAATGCTTGCATCTCCTAATTTCTTTCCTAGGTTTTCTATCTCCAGAGTTGTCTTGCTTTGTGATTTCTTTATTTTTTCTACTTCTATTTTTAGATCCTGGGATATTTTGTTCAACTCCTTCACCTGTTTGGTTGTATTTTCCTRTAATTCTTTAAATGATTTTTTGTGTTTCCTCTTTAAGGGCTTCTACTTATTTATCTGAGTTCTCCTGTATTTCCTTAAGGGAGTCATTTATGTCCTTCTTAAAGTCCTCTATCAGCTACATGARATGTGATTTTAAATATAAATGTTGATTTTTCCAGTGTATTGGGTTATCCAGGAATTGCTGTGGTGGGGGAACTGAGTTCTGATGGTGACATGTAGTCTTGGTTTCTGTTGGTAGTGTTCTTGCRCTTGCCTTTCACCATCTGGGAATTTCTGGTGTAAGATTRTCTTGYTGTCTCTGGTGGTAGCTTATCCCTCCTGTGGGCCTATAAGGCTGTATCAGCACTCCTGGGAGCCCAACTCTCTCCTGGCAGGACCCATGCACAGAGGCTTGTGGAGTAGTCCTGGTTGGCAGGCGCAGATGGTAACCATAAGGATCCCCTCCCAGCCGCTCCACTGATATTGATATTCACAGACCACATGAAGCTCAAGAAGAAGGAAGACAAAAGTGTGGGTGCTTCAGTTCCTCTRAGAAGGGGAACAAAATACTCACAGAAGTGAAAATGGAGATGAAGTGTGGAGCAGAGACTGAAGGAAAGGCCATTCAGAGAATTCTTCCCATAAACAGTCACCAATCCCTGACACTATTTATGGGTACCAAGAAATGCTTGCTGAAAGGAGCCTAATATGRCTGTCTCCTAAGAGGTTCTGTCAGAACCTTACGAATACAGAGGTGGATGCTTACAACCAACCATTGAACTGAATGCAGGATACCCAACAGATGAGTTAAAGAAAGGACTAAAGGAGCTAAAGGGGTTTGCACCTCATAGGAARAACAGCACTATCAACCAAGGAGACACCCCCCCCCCAGAGCTTCCAGGGACTAAACCATCAACCAAGAGGTACACATGGATCCAGCTGCATTTGTAGCAGATGATTGCATTGTCAGGCATCAATGGGAGGAGAGGTCATTGGTGCTATGAATACTCGATAGATGTCCCAGTGCAGGGGAATCGAGGGCAGGGAGGTGGGAGTGGGGTGGGTAGAAGAATACCCTGATAAAAGTGGGGAGAGAGAGGATGGGATAGGAGTTTTCTGGGAAGGGAAAATCCAGGAAAGGGAATAACATTTGGAATGTAAATAAAGAATATATTCAATTAAAAAAAGAATAAATAGTTCACAGACACTCTCTCACACACAGGGGCAATGAGTGAGCATGATTGTGATCATAGACCAATTCCCCTCTTTTGCCTCATTTATGTAAAAAAGAATTTTTCTTTAATTTTTATATTCTTTGCCTCACTATGGCATGAAATAACCCTGATCCTTTATKTCCTCAGTTGTCGTGGGTAGGTGATGACACACAAATCCAGTTCTATATACTCTGTTGATCTTTCACACACACATCATCTCCATGTGAAGCCAGATGTGACTCTACATCTTCTCATTTCCTGGAGAACATCTTCAATTTATGCTACATATGATCTTCAATAGGAAAACACACACCAGAAGTTCTTCTATTCCCAAAGTCTTCTTTTTGCCTTTTATCATGTTTCTTGAATTATGTTATCTACTGGCCAGTGATCTACATA
>BDUI01034436.1:0-14027 GCA_002335545.1 Apodemus speciosus | reverse complement strand
AATTGGGGTAGGGTCAGGATTTGAACCCGTGGGTTCTATCCTGACACCTTGCAGAAGTACAATACTGACTTGTGACAAGGCGGAGAACCGGGGAGTATGGGTAAGGAAATTCGTAGCATACAGGAGTACATGCCCCAGACCCTTATTCCTTGCCTTTCTGTTTCCAGCGAAGTGCTTATTCTACTGGAAACACACTAGGCAAATGGAAGTGTTGCTCCCTTGGAAGGCTTTYCATAAAGGACTGAGATGCTGGCAGGAGGAGTGACCAGGAAGAGGGCAGGGAATGGTCCCAAAACGCCAACTCACKGGAAGCAATCCTAAGTCCATGAATTTGTTACTCAGACCTCCTCGAAAAATGATTTAAATGAACCACTCGCTTATCAGCTGTTTCTTAGGAGCTTACATTTTGGGTTCAACAGTTTTACTGATTTCCTCCTTATTAAAAGGCACCAACAAAGTGCATAGTGTTYGGATGATTTGCTTAAAATGGGAGGCATCAAAGTAAGAAGTCACTTCTGGTCCCCGAGCCTCTCCCTGTACTCTTTGCYCTGCAGTTCTGTCCTCTCAAGGTCCCAGGACATTCTGTAGGAGGAAGAGCATCCATGGAGCCTGCCCACACTTCAGTGAGATCACAGGACCCATACTGATAAGAAACCAAGTCCAAAGCAGCAGCAGTGACTGGGCCTTGGGAACAAAGAGGGCAGTCCTGTGTCCTTTTAAGAACCACCAACCATGGTCCTTTACAGCACCACCCAAGAGTGTGAGGCCATGTTTTAGTATTGTCCGTTCTACCCACTCGTGTCCTCTATACCATAGTAAGTGCTACTAGTGGGAGGAAGTGAAACAGACACTGCCTACGATACCCAGCAAAAGATCCCAGAACAGCAATGACGACACTTAAGATCAGTAGCCAATGGAAAGGAAAGCGTCTTAGATTACTGAAGCAGCTTCTGCCCTATAATCAAAGGCAGTAAAGGGGGGTAGAAATGGAGCGCCACATAGAACCAAATAAGGGAGGCATAAAAGGAACTGGAGTGAGAACAGCAAACAAGCAAACAAGGACAGTTGTAAAGACWCGGAGGGGTGGGGGGAGAAAGGAGCCAGCGTGCCTATTGAGAGGGATTGCAAGTCATTTTGTTTTATTTTATTTTTAAACAGAAGCAGGAGAGATGGCTCGAGAAACAAAATGATTTCTTTGTCTCGTGTGTGTGTGTGTGTGTGTGTGTGTGTGTGTGTGTGTGTGTGTGTGTGTGTGTGTGAAGCAGGGTAAGCGGGGACAGATGCCAAAGGCAGGCACATTTCCCAAGGGAGGAAGACAGAGAGAAAATTGCTTTCCTGCCAGAACAGGTGGTGTGTTGATGTGTGCACATCTGACAGGCACTTTTCTGGAGCCTTCCAAGGGTCTGACCGGGCCAGGCTGAGGTTGTCATTGAGACTTCAGGGGGAAAGCAACACTGCGGCTCGTCGGTTTCAGATGTCTGTGGACACCTGAGACATASAGGGGGCAGAGAAGGAAAGTAATTAGCAACCTGCTCCTGAAGAGCCCAGGGTTGAAGCAGGGCTGAACTCGGTCATAGCTCATGACTTGATATTCATAACCGGGCGGTAAAGGAGCGGAGCCAGGCCAGGTGCAGGCAGATATCGGCTCACTGGACTCCCTGTGACCTTATCAAGCACTGCCAATGCTTTATTGCACTCTCTTCCTTTGTTTCTTGAGTGGGTGTCCTGGCAGCTGTAGTCATGGTTAGTAGCTGAGAGGGTGGGTCTGAGTCGGAGCCTGGGAAAGAATACCGGCTTAGTGGAAAAGTAAGTATAATGTTGCCACAGACCTTAGAGCCTTATTTTGTTGGAAATCCCAACTTCTCCTTGTGAGACTCTGAAATGTCATTCCTTACTCTAGGCTAGACCTCGGATGAAACTGTCAAACTTGATTTGTGACAACTGAGTTATAGTTCAAGAGCGGTAGAGATATGTGATTCAGAACGTGGGCCTGACCTGAGGAATAAGATCCCTGTGTGCGTGTGCGTGTGCGTGTGTGTGTACACATGTGTGTGCATGTGTGTGCACATGTATGTGTATGCACATTGTACACAATGTGCTTTCACTGATATGTGTGCTCAATGGAGGCCTGACATCAACGTCAGTTGTTTTCCTCTATCTCCATTTTATTTTTGAGACAGGGTCTCTGCCAGAATCTGGGGCTCGCTGAGTTAGCCAGACTGGCTGCCCAGCAAGCTCCAGGGTCCCCTTTCTCTGTCTCCCCATTGCTGCAGCTGCAGCTGCGCAGCACGGTGCCCAGTTTTTACAGAGGTGCTGGGGAGTGAACTAAAGTTCCCAGACTTGTGCGGCGAGTCTTTCACTGACTGAACTATCTCCTCTGCTTCTGCCTGTGTTGTAATTCCCATTTTGTTTTGCTCATGTGATAGGAAAGGCCAAGCTTCATGCTATTGGGTACTGAGGCTTCTGATGATTTAATTTCCTCAGCTGTAAAGTCAGGGACCTGTGTATGGCACAGACACTCTTACGTTTGCCGTCCCAATTACCTCTCCCTCTCGGGGACAACGGAAAGCCTCATTTCCTATTCTCCCTTTGCATCTATGTAAAGTTCTGCCCAGTGAAGTGAGTCCAAATGCTTACACCATTGCTGGGTCGGCTCCTAAGACTTCCCACACAATGCTTTCCTCTCAGTGTCTGCCAATCATAGTAGGAGCTATGATACTAACAAGAAATAGTTTATTGTGTGACAGCAATGAGACACACAGGACATTTGTTATAGAAGTCAGGTAATTCCAAAACTGTATGAAACCAGCAATCCCTTAGCTGAAAACCAACTGAGGGTTACTGTAAAGACACAGTAATACTAGTATATGAAAAGTATTGGGATGCTATGTGGTATGCAATACGCTCTCGCGTATTAGGTCTCGCACAGGCAGAGTAGATGGATGGTGGTCTTCATGAACCCTTAGTCTTACTAACTAGAAACAATACTGTTTTCCTCCTCTCAGCATATCTGAGAATGGACTATGTCACTTATCCCTCATAGTTACTATGGGGACTCTATGATATGCTTAAGTTTAGGCAAAACACTGTGTTCAAATGGTAGGAAACCCACAGCGACCTTTAACAGTCCGCTATTTGAGCTAACCATATATGCCTTTGCATGGGGACCCAAGATTCAGCATATTATAAATGTCATTGCCCAAATAATCCTCATGCTGGGAGCCTTGAGACGCTCATAAATGCCATCTACAAAGAGTTTCACATAATACCTAGGCTATCTTATTTTGGATCGTGTCTGTCTTTTTGTGGGTATGTGCTCATTGATGCGTTTGATGCTTTGGAGCTAGAGTGATAGGCCATTGCAAGCCTCCTGACACAGGTGTTAGGAGCTGAACTCAGACCTCTGCATGAGTAGTACATACCCCTAACCACTGAGCCATCTCTCCAATCCCAGACCTAGGCTACTTCTAAGTACTTTCTAAGTGTTTATTTAATGGGAACAGTGATAATGGAAACAAAAATATGTAAATCATCACAGTCATTTGGATATTTTTTTCCTTTGAGATCTTGAAGACTTTATGTTTTATGCTTTCCACTTTGGATGCATTGGAACATTATTTTGTAAATTTGTTAGCTTTATAGATGAGTATATTGTGTTTACATTATTTCTACCCACCAGATTTCCCCCTCCAATTCTACCTCCCTTCCTCTTGGATTTATAATCTCTTCTTCTGTAATTGTTTTTGTTATGTATGTACTATCTCTTGTTTTATACATATACATATATAACATACCTAGTCTATTTAGTGTTGTTCATGTGTTCGTATATTTAGAGTTGACTACTTGGGGTTGGAGGACCTGTGGGTGGTGGCGGAGGGGGGGGTATCTCATGAGATGCTGTTTTGCAACATAAGGCAGCTATGGCCTTCCTATTACATAATTTGTTTTCTAACAATTCATCTAACTTCTATCCACTGCAACCGATTTCTTATTCTTATGCTTGCTTGACACAATAAGGCTAATTGACCTCAGCACTCTTTAAAACATCTTTTACCTATTTGCAAACTTCATACTAGTGCATTATTGAATATCGTACACACTGAGATCTCAGAAATGATGAGGCAGTAGGAGGTCATTCTTTGAAAGGTACATTAGTCTCAACTCTGAAATTCCTTTTTTTCAATAGGTTCAGGCCAATAGATAAAGACCTTAATGTTCCTTTAATGTGGAGATGAGAAAAGCTGGCCGCGTTCAAGTTTGGCAAATGATAGCTGGCTATTTGTCAAGCACGCTATGTGGCTGCCAACTGCTCCTCAGATGTGTTCTGCCAAATGTTTTCCCCTTCACCTTTAAGTATGTTAGCATTTCAAAGTGTGTCTGAATTTCTAATTTATTCATACTTAGTGAATCAAAGTTGTGGCATTTGTCTTGATCAACACTTTCAGGTTTGAAACTCTGTTTCTTTGACCAAGGGAACCTGGAAATGTTGGTGCAGCCACCCCTAAAGCAGAAACTGATCTAACTGGTTGTCTGAGTCAGGGAAGAAGTGCAGGTCCCCTCCCTTAGGACTTAAAATCTTCCCCCTCCACTGACCCCACTGCCTTCTTGGGGGCAAGGGAAAAGGCATTTCCCAATCTGAATTAAAATCAACCTTAAATAGAAGCAGCCCTTGATTTCTGGATGGAAGATTCGTAGGACCAGCAACCTGACTGAAATGGGAGGGTAAAAGAGCCCTGTCCTAGGGCCCAGTTTAAGAGTCATCTTACACTAGACCGAGGAATGAAAAGGGGGTGGGCATATATAACCTCGGATGATGGCTACTCCTTACACTTCTGTCCTGCTGCCACCACTGTACTGTAGAACTAATGTCTTAGTGGGCTAAACTTTCCAGAAGCAACCAGGAACTGCTAAAATACTAGTTTAACTAGAGTGACAATTCAAGGCAAATATTTGTTGAAAGGGTGTGGATGCTGAGCCTGCCAGACTCTGCAGGCTGGATAAATACCCAGGTTGTTTTGATGGAATACCTATCTTCTACCACGCCCTCACCCCCACAACTTTTTATAATGTTTACATTATTTATAAGGATGCCATAACATCATGTGAGTATGGACAGAGGATGCCCACTTAGTAGATATTCCTAAGAAGTTATCTCCTAGACCAATAGGTTGAAAATTCCAATAGATTTATTTGGAATATCTAGCATGGGATAGAACAATTTTACCTCAAGCATTATAAGGTAGCCTTGGGCTGCCATAAAAATCAATAACTTTTAAGTTCTACATTTAAAAAAATTAGTTTTACCTTTTTGAAAATAGATTCATTCCTCATAAAATATATCCTGATCATACTTTGCCCTTCCCTCACAGTTCCTTTTTATCTAACCTCCCCTCTGGATCCATTCCCTTTCYGTCTCTCATTGGAAAAGAACAGGCTTCTAAGAGATAACAACTGAACATGCCAAGATAAAGTATAATAAGATATAAAAAGATGAAGCAAACACTATCATATCAAAGTAGACACAGCAAGCCAACAGTAAGAAAAGAGACCCAAGAGCAGGGACAAGAGTCAGAGACCCACTCAATGTCACAGTCAGGAGTCCCATAAAAACACTAAGCTAACAGCTATAGTATATATGCAGAAGGCCTGGTGCAGACCAAGGCAAAGAGGTAACAGATGTTTTAAAGAGTACTGGGACTGATTAGCCTTATCATGTCAAGCAAGAATAAGAATAAGAAATTGGCTGTAGTGGGTAGAAGATAGATGAATTTTTAGGGAATAAATTATGTAATAGGAAAGCCATAGTTGCCTGACAAGTGTACGTCCTGTGCTTGCTGCCTCAGTCTCTCCTATGAGCTCAAATGCACCGTGATTAATTGACTCAGAGGACCTTGTTCTGGTGTCCTCTCTATCCCCCGACTCTTATAATCTTCCTGCCTCCTCTTCTGTGGGATTTCCCTAAGTTGCGAGGGGAGGAATTTGATGGAGATCTCCAGTTTAGACTTTCTCTCCACATCGTGGCTCACTGTGATTCTCTACACTTGTTCTYGTCTGCTGCTGAAGGAAGTCTCTCTATGATATAGATAAGGCACTGAATCAATTTATTGTTTCTGTTGCTTTATTGTTGTTTTGATTTGGGTTTTTGTTTTGGTTTTATTTTTAGACCAGTAGTGTTTGGTTTTACCCTGGGTCTTTCTAGGCTGTCTAATCTCTAGTTCTTGATTACCCAAGTAGTGTCCTGTGGTTAGGGCATCAGAGTAAAATGAATTGGGCAATGTTCCTTCTATTTTTATTTTGTGGAATACTTTGAGTAATATTGGTACTAAATCTTCTTTGAAATTCTGGTAGAATTCTGTGCTAAAACCTTCTAGCTTTGAGCTTAAACAAACTACTTTTAGACTAATATTTAAAAGACATGTCTTCCTCTCCCCTAACAAGGTGACTATGCAGAACAAAGTTTATGAAAGAGAAAAATGTTTAAAGTAACTATCTGCAATTATATATTAGTGGGCTATGATTTCCTAAGACCAGTATCATTCCCCTTTTAAAAAATGAAATAAAGTGATATCGATGACTCTAGGATGACCCTATGACTTCTGACACCCGAGGTTCACAGTCTAGAAGTAATCCTCTCCCCTTGAGAATGATGTGACCTATGATTTTTTCCTAACCTAATAGAATATAGTAGAATATCATATTCACGACTGGGGTATATTAAAGTCCTTCACATGGCAAGTGGTGAGGAAAGCCTCTGGAAACTGAGGGTGGCCTGCAACTTGACTCAACAAGTAGCAACGAAAAGAGATGATTTTGTCAATACATSAAGTAACCTCAAAAACAGAAACATCCCTAGTGAAATGTTCAGGTGAGACGATAGCCGAGGAGAACTTATGAGACCTTGAACAGAGGGTCCAGGTAAATGGAGTCAAGGATCCTGACTCACAATATCTTGAAAATGGAAATACAAATGGCCAATAAGTAGTTGAATAAAAACCAACAAGAAACATACCAACAGGGGTATGCTTTACTCTTCTTACCGTCGAGTCAGAAATGAAAGCCAACGGCAAATGATGACCTGCCACTTTGACATTTTTGACATTCCATTGAGATGTCATAGAAAGCCAGAACCCCAAATACTAAGTTCTCCAACCCAAGAGCTCGCCATTGGAACTTCCTTCAGGGCTTTCTCCAAATGTTTGCTATGGCCAGAGCCACCCACAGCCACCCACAGAGAGTTCATTTGCATCATCAACTGAATAGAACTTGAATCAGGTTACATGGAGTTTCCGAAGTCCCATGCTCCCAATGAAACATGTTCTTCTTACTGAGATGTCTCACGCCTTTAGTATCAGGTGCAGCCTTTGCTGCTGGCTTCCTCKCTGGCCTCGTTGTTCAGTGCCTTGGACCCCAGTGACCTCCCTGTTCTTCTACCACATTGAACAGTCATGTTTGGTTTTCTTCTTTCAAGATATATCTTYTATTATAAAATGCTGAGTCTCATATGACATTTAATGTATATTTATTAATACTTTAAGTTGACGGTCATGCCCACTATTTAACTCTGCCCTACCTTCCTCCCTGCTATAGTCTGCCCCCCACCTCAGTTAGTTCCTGTTCTCCTTTGATTGATATATTTTGTGTTTTCTTCACACATATTTCTGTATATGTATATATGCTAATCTAGATTCTACATAGGAAACAGTGCATGATACTTGTATGAGTTTGGCATATTTTACGGAATAGAATGCTCCACAATTCCATCAATTTTTTTCTTCAAATGACAAAATCTCATTTTTACAGCTGAACAAAAGTCCANGTCTGCTGCTGAAGGAAGTCTCTCTATGATATAGATAAGGCACTGAATCAATTTATTGTTTCTGTTGCTTTATTGTTGTTTTGATTTGGGTTTTTGTTTTGGTTTTATTTTTAGACCAGTAGTGTTTGGTTTTACCCTGGGTCTTTCTAGGCTGTCTAATCTCTAGTTCTTGATTACCCAAGTAGTGTCCTGTGGTTAGGGCATCAGAGTAAAATGAATTGGGCAATGTTCCTTCTATTTTTATTTTGTGGAATACTTTGAGTAATATTGGTACTAAATCTTCTTTGAAATTCTGGTAGAATTCTGTGCTAAAACCTTCTAGCTTTGAGCTTAAACAAACTACTTTTAGACTAATATTTAAAAGACATGTCTTCCTCTCCCCTAACAAGGTGACTATGCAGAACAAAGTTTATGAAAGAGAAAAATGTTTAAAGTAACTATCTGCAATTATATATTAGTGGGCTATGATTTCCTAAGACCAGTATCATTCCCCTTTTAAAAAATGAAATAAAGTGATATCGATGACTCTAGGATGACCCTATGACTTCTGACACCCGAGGTTCACAGTCTAGAAGTAATCCTCTCCCCTTGAGAATGATGTGACCTATGATTTTTTCCTAACCTAATAGAATATAGTAGAATATCATATTCACGACTGGGGTATATTAAAGTCCTTCACATGGCAAGTGGTGAGGAAAGCCTCTGGAAACTGAGGGTGGCCTGCAACTTGACTCAACAAGTAGCAACGAAAAGAGATGATTTTGTCAATACATSAAGTAACCTCAAAAACAGAAACATCCCTAGTGAAATGTTCAGGTGAGACGATAGCCGAGGAGAACTTATGAGACCTTGAACAGAGGGTCCAGGTAAATGGAGTCAAGGATCCTGACTCACAATATCTTGAAAATGGAAATACAAATGGCCAATAAGTAGTTGAATAAAAACCAACAAGAAACATACCAACAGGGGTATGCTTTACTCTTCTTACCGTCGAGTCAGAAATGAAAGCCAACGGCAAATGATGACCTGCCACTTTGACATTTTTGACATTCCATTGAGATGTCATAGAAAGCCAGAACCCCAAATACTAAGTTCTCCAACCCAAGAGCTCGCCATTGGAACTTCCTTCAGGGCTTTCTCCAAATGTTTGCTATGGCCAGAGCCACCCACAGCCACCCACAGAGAGTTCATTTGCATCATCAACTGAATAGAACTTGAATCAGGTTACATGGAGTTTCCGAAGTCCCATGCTCCCAATGAAACATGTTCTTCTTACTGAGATGTCTCACGCCTTTAGTATCAGGTGCAGCCTTTGCTGCTGGCTTCCTCKCTGGCCTCGTTGTTCAGTGCCTTGGACCCCAGTGACCTCCCTGTTCTTCTACCACATTGAACAGTCATGTTTGGTTTTCTTCTTTCAAGATATATCTTYTATTATAAAATGCTGAGTCTCATATGACATTTAATGTATATTTATTAATACTTTAAGTTGACGGTCATGCCCACTATTTAACTCTGCCCTACCTTCCTCCCTGCTATAGTCTGCCCCCCACCTCAGTTAGTTCCTGTTCTCCTTTGATTGATATATTTTGTGTTTTCTTCACACATATTTCTGTATATGTATATATGCTAATCTAGATTCTACATAGGAAACAGTGCATGATACTTGTATGAGTTTGGCATATTTTACGGAATAGAATGCTCCACAATTCCATCAATTTTTTTCTTCAAATGACAAAATCTCATTTTTACAGCTGAACAAAAGTCCAGTGTATCCATATTTTTTTTATCGTTTGCTTATCTGTTGATGGGCTTCCAGGCTGTTTCCATATTTTGTCTGTCACAAATACTTCTGCTAYAAACATTGAGGTGTAAATATCTCAGACTAATAGAATGATTACATCAAGGGTTACCTTCAGGGAACATTCTCTTGAATTCCCATGTCTGAGCCATCTGTTTAGTGTCAAAGCTCCCCCTACCTCAGGTGGGACTCCCCCAAAGTCCCTAAAAGCAACCTTCTTCAAGTCCCTCATTTTCATATGATTTTCTTCTGTTTCCCATAGAATTTATTTATAGCATGACTCTATGTCTCTCTCACTGGATCATATGCAATATGTGAGTAGGGAACCTACTGTCTGGTACCTGAAGCAAACTGAACTATAATGTCACATGAAAAAATGTCTCTTACTACTCAGGTGTGTTAAACTGTCACTTATTTAGTCACACTTAGAAGGTGAGATTTATTTTCCTCCTTTGCTTTTAGTTTTTCTTCTTTGTACACTTCTCTCCTAGGTTCCAAATCTCAGAGCAGTTTGGCTGCTAACTCAGTCCACGTTTCTCCTGCATCTGCACATACAGTACTATGCAGTATATTCAGAAGAAGACAGAAGCTGTGGAAGACATGTTTCTGCCCTCAAGGACTCTACAAATTACCTGGGTTAGAAGACGGAGGCTGCTCAGACTGATCACAGTTTTTCTACAATACTTATATTATGCTGAAATCTGGGCCAAGCTAATATGAAATCACCTCCAAATGCAAGAGAAAGAGAAAGAGAAAGAGACCTTCCTACAGGAGCTCTATGCTGAAACCTACTTGTTAAGTGAAACGCTGCAAGGTTACATAAAGCACATTGGAAGAATTTAAGGAAACAATACAAGGAAGCTCAGCTTCAACCTCTGCTCAACTGAGCTCTTTGCTGGGGGAGACCAGCATGGGTTTGTCTTCAAAGCTTCTTATCATGTTCAACGTGCAACCAGGACCAAGACCCTTTCCCAGACACTGGAGGACTGGATTGGAAAGAAACGCCTCCATAACACCAAGGAGAAGCAGAGACACACAGTGCTTACGCCGCCAAGGAGAGCAGCCTGGTTTTAGATCTAGGCCCCTTAAGCCAGTGGTTCTCAACCTTGCAATTTCATAACTATAATTTTGCTACTGTTATGAATTGTAAACATCTGATATGCAGGATATCTGATATGTGACCCCTGTGAAGGGGTTACTTGACCCCCAGGGATCGAAACCCACAGGTTAAATAAACCACTGCTTCAAGTGGATAAATTTGGATAAGTGATTTTACCTTTCTGGGTGTCTATTTACACATCTGTTGACTGGAGATAATTGATATACTGAACTCCTGAAGTCAAYGCAGAATTACATGAAATTAAGCACATACAAAGCACCTGGCACGAACTGTTTTTAAGACATATGTTTAACAGCTCRAATTATTTCATTATCATTATCTCTCTGTATACAACCCACCCAGTTCCTTATTAAGCCACTGAAGGGTCCCATGTGCCATTCCAAAGCCCTTGTTTTCGTTCCTGTCACAGGCTATCATAAACTCCCACCTGCCTCAGCACACTGATGAGTTCAAGCACAGTTAGGCAGAATCCYAAAGGAACAAGGSTGTGACTGAGACAAATCTTCCTGGGAATAAATAACCGTGTTAGAAATGGAATCTATGAGTAATGGGGGCAGAATCCTCACCCAGTGAGACCCTTAGAAGTCCAGGACCAGAATAAGCCTGCCTATAGCACATTGCAGGGCATTTAAATGAATCTAAATGAAGCTTCTCTGCATCATCTGGGTTCACAGTACTTTTTTATCAATAGTATGGGACCTAGCTCTAAAATAAAAATCATAATTTCAACCACTCTGTCTACCTTACACTGATTTCTCCCTCCAGAGTTCCCTTACATCAGTCCTGCTTATTAGCTAGAACAAGCCATCTGCAGGTCTCCTGATCGCCTGTGGTGTTGTACGCTAGCACTCAGGAGTTAAGTGCAGAAAGAGCAGCAGCTCAAGGCCATCTTATTAAAACAATGAAACTAACCACAAACGGACCCCCCCCCCCCAGCTTGGCAGGGGACCTCAGTGAGGTCATTTCAGTTCTCAGAAATGAAGTTTACCTCTTTGGATAATGTGATGTCTAACTCTGAGGTTGTCAACCTGTCAGGATCTAGAATCTTCCAGGAGGCAAATCTCTGGGCATCTCACTAAGGGGATTCAGTGAGGTGGAAAGATCTACCTTAACGTGGCCAGCGGTAATCCCTGGACTGGGATCCTGGGCTGAATAACAAGGAACCTCTATCTAAGCACGTGCCATCGATCTCCATCTCCTGACTAGCGTGCTTTATGTTCCGGCCACCGGGACATCCYCGCCGTGATGGGCTCCACCATGGATAAACCCTTCCTGAAGTTGCTTTTGTCCCAACAGTGAGAAATGTGATGAATACCAACAAATATAAACAATTCACCCAAGAACATTGTTCCAATATTTGCTTGTTATGGTGTGGAAATGCTTGCCTTGAAATTTGATATATACACAGAGAATAAAGMTCTTAATAATGTCCTCCAGTCTCTGATGGGGGTCATTTTGGAGTAAAATTAGGGGTGACTTTCAATTTCTACCTCACTGTCTTCAGTGCCATTTGATAGGTGTAGCTTGTAATGGGTTTTATTACTTTAAACTATGAAAAGATAAATTTTGAGAATATGCATATTTTATAATGAGGCTCTAAGAAATGGGTTTAGAAAGTGCCAATGATTTTCAGCTTGGGAAAGGAAGACTTGACAGTGAATGCTAATTTTCGATACAGTGTGGGCTGGAAGGTCCCGACTCTGAAGGAGAGGAGGATGGAAGGGCCCTGGTTCTAGTTCCCTTGATGGCTTTTGGTCCCCTTTCAAAAGCTGTTGGGCAAAGCAGCAAAGCTTCAGTACAGCTAGCTGCTCGTGCAGCACGGAGTCCCGGCCTCCGCCGGGCCTGTGAAAGGCTCCCCTCAGTAAAGACCCAAGTCTCCATTCCACAGACGGGAGTCTGTGCTTTGCACGGTTCCAAAGATCTGCCATTCAATGTTTTACCCTTCTGTTATTCAACTCGGAAACATTCCCCTCTGTGGATTTTCATAAACTCCCACCGCCCAACACCAGGTGCAAACTGAAAAAAAAATCCCACTGGCCAGTCCAACAGGGAGGCCTACTGTTCTTTCAACAGAGCCCCTCTTTCAGGCCAGGAGTTCTGATCCCAGCCCCTGGGCACACAAGTCAGGGGCTTCGCTTTCATCCACAAGGACTGCTCTGAAAATCTACGGCAGCTGTCCCCCACCCAGACTCTGCCTAGACGCTCAAAAAGAGCAGTCTATGCAGACCTGGGTTTTTGCCAGAGAGGGAGAAGAGGGATTCTGTACAGATAGTAACATTTAAACGTACAACAGTCCCGGCTCAGCTGGGCCAGTTTCTATCCACCGGAAGTTTCTGTGTAGTCRCTATTATCATTTGGTAAATACCTAAAAGTGCATTGCTACCCTCATTTTGAAGCAGGGAGACTCTGGAGTGGTGGCTTTGTCCATTCAAAAAACTCCACAGAATCTATGAATTCAGTGGTCCTCAATGTTTCTAAAGCTGCAACTCTTTAACACAGTTCCTCATATTGTCGTGATCCCCCCTTCCAACCATGAAATTATTTCTGTTGCTGCTTTATATATAACTGTAAATTTGTAACCGTTATGAATCATAATGTAAATRCTTTTGAAGGCAGAGGTGTGGCAAGGGGGCTGTGACCCACAGGTTGAGAACCACTGCATAGATCATGATATAAGCTCTGGGCTAGAGGCTCTGGCTGATTCAAACAGGAATTCAATTCTGGTTTCAAGTCAATGCTCCAAATAGCTTGTGGGCTGAGCAATCATCCAATTGAATTCCATTTTACAAGCATTTATTGGGCATCTACTTTGTAATTTTACTTGCCATAGACAATGCAAACACTCATCATCGATTGAATTGGACAATCAGGATTGACTTTCTATATTTGCCTCCAGTTTCTATTTAAATGCTTCATCCTCTGCTAATGAGGGTAAGGTCATCAAGCCACTATAGCCTTCATGTTAGTGCTTTCTTGGTCCAAATTGGTTTGTCCCTGTGAACTCAGTTAATGAGCATGGCATCCAAACTTTACATCCATGACATAGTGAGAGGGGGGCTTGGGAATGGTCACTGATATTGTTACTAGCCGTGGTCTAACGAACATTTCAATGAAGAAGTTCAAGAGTCATCATGTAAGAAAGACACCAAATGTCTGATTATAAATGTCACATAAGGTTCCTTATATACTTCCAAACTAGGTGTATTCATCAGGGTCTTGCAGAATACAGGTGATCTGGTTTAATTTGGTAATTTAGAAAATAAATTACAGGCTATTTCTAAAGGTATGTCCAG
>BDUI01034427.1:12254-22730 GCA_002335545.1 Apodemus speciosus | reverse complement strand
AAGCGTTTGGGCAACACTGTACTATTGACCATGAAGCTTTACAAAAGTGAGAAAGCAAGCACATGGAAAGAAAAATGTGGATGCTTTTAATTTTTTTATTTGATATTTTATGTATTTATATTTCAAGAGTTAACCCCTTTCTGATTTTCCCTTTGGAACCTCCCTATGCTCTCCCCCTCTCCCTGCTTCTGTGAGGGTGCTCCCATTCCCACGCACCCACTCCCACCTTAATTTTAACACAGTTGATGACTAGCTTCTAAATTCACAGTCTTTTAAAACTGGCTACTGTTTTTCCTTTAATTATAGTTTTAATTGATACAGAATAGAATTCAGTTATCCAACACTCTTCCCTCTAGCACCTCCTAGCTACCCTTCCTTCATTGCTTTCTATAACTCCTTAACTCTCAAGCTGATAACCTGCTTTGTATTATTATTGTTATGTCTACACACAGACACACATAGACACACACGCACATATACACACACATGCACACACACAGATATATGCATATATACACTGTATCTGTGTGTGTGCATGTGTGTGTGTGTATGTGCGTGTGTGTCTGTGCCCTCCTGWATTGTTTGTGTGAGTGAGTGAGTATGGCTTTAGGGCTTACTATTTTACACTCAACAACCCATATGGGCCTCAGGTATTAGAGATGACACTTCCCCTCTTCCTGGTAGTCATTTATTAGTTATATGGACTTCTTATCAAGAGGTAGGACCCATGAAAATTGACTCTTTTAATATAGGCACATCTATGGATATTTCCATGTTTTTTTTATTTATTATAAATGTAAACATTTCAAGGAGAGAGTGTTTCACATCTAGAATTCTGCCACTCTGACTCTTAAAATCTTTATACCTCTCTTATTCAATGTTCCCTGAATATAGATGAATGAACTGTGTGTGTGTGTGTGTGTGTGTGTGTGTGTGTGTGTGTGTGTGTGTGTGTGTGTGTGATGATCCATTCCTCATTTTTTGTGATGGTATCATTTGGTCAAGAGAGCTTCTTTGATGTAGGAAAATAGTTATACTTATTGGTGGATGTTATATAAGGATAATATTTCCAATGTACTAAGAAATTGTGGTGCTTTAGAAAAGAGGCAGTAGTTGTTTCTTATCCTACATTCATGTTCTCGTTAGCACCAGAAATCTAGTTACATTTCCAAAGGGGGCATGATTTCCTTTGTGCTGAGTGTACCTGAAGTCAAATCGGAGAGATGCTGGTTGCCACTCCAATGCATATGTTTGCTATTATTTCACTTTCATGAATAACCTGCCTTGATAGTAATGATTGAACCTGGGTAGTATATTCTGGAAATATGAAAGACAGACCACAGGAAAGAAGCTGGCAGGTCAGATGGAGTTTGCATAATTTGAGTCCTACTTGCTAAGTATTTGGTATCTTCATAAATAGAGATAAACAAGGACTACATAGATACTTGGCATTACTTGGGAGTCATTTTGAACTTTCTGACTATGCATTGGAAATGGAATTTTTTTAGCCTGGTATTGAGAACATTGTTAGTCAAATGGTTCTTTTTTTTTTTTAAATTTTATTTTCTATATTCGTTGTTTATATTCCAAATGCTTTCCCCTTTCCTGGTTCTGCCCTCACATTATGTCCCTTAAGTCCTCTTCCCTCTGCCCATTTCCCAATCACGCCCTCCCATTTCTCTGTTTTGGTACTCCCCTACAATACTGGATCTAGTCGTTTCAGGACCAGGGCCCTCTTCTTCCTTCTTCTTGGGAATCACATGATTTGCTAATTGTGTCTTGAGCATTCAGAGCTTCTGGGCTAATTAATACCCACTTATCAGTGATTGCATTTCATGTGTATTCTTTTGTGATTGGGTTACCTCACTTATGATGTTATTTTCCAGTTCCATTGGTTTTAAGGGAGCATTGAATGTCTAAGTGGTTTAATTTCCTTCATATATTTTAGATAATTTCAGGTAAATATAAAATCACGATTCCACAAAGCTTTATCAAGCAATCTTACTTATTCCTTACTCTCTCTATATTTTACCACAGGGTCTGTTTCCCATCCACCTATTTGGAAACCTATTTCTGTTTCTTTTGGTTCCATTTCCTACTTTGCTAATTGTATCTTTCCATTCTCCTTCTGCCAATACACACCTCTTATAGTCATTGGTGTCTATGGTTATTACCCTCAGTACACCTACACCTGAGGATTTAAAGGTGGAATCTACACACAGTTAAAAGAGATGTGCCATTT
The DNA here is from genome assembly GCA_002335545.1 of Apodemus speciosus. Taxonomy (NCBI): domain Eukaryota; kingdom Metazoa; phylum Chordata; class Mammalia; order Rodentia; family Muridae; genus Apodemus; species Apodemus speciosus. The sequence continues at coordinate 20,488 of BDUI01034427.1, read as the reverse complement.
GTCTTTCTGAATCTGAGTTACTTCATGATAATACAATCATTTCTAGAACCAAGTGTTTATCTTCTGTTTTCATGATTTCGTTTTATGTGCCTGAATATCCATTGTGTGTATATATCACATTTCATTATCAAACATCATTTGAAAGACATTTCAGTAGTTTTCTTGTTTTACTAATTGTGAATAGGACAGAGCTGGACATTGCTGAGCAGGTAACTGTGGTTGGATATTGAGATATTGGGCATATGCCGAGGGAAGGTATTTCTGGGTCACATACCAAATTTTTGCTTGTTTGCTTTAGTATTGTCCATACTACTTTTCAGAGCATCTGCACCAATTTGTACCCTCGTCAACAGTGAATGAGGTTATTTCTTCTCCAGAATCTCACCAGCAGTTGTTTCCTGTTTGTTTTGTTGCTATTAGACATTTTAAATGGTCAGATATGAAATATCATGTCATTTGAATTGTAAGCCCCTAATTGCTGGTGATGATGAACACTTTTGGTTTAATTTTTGCCACTTTTTAATTTTATGAGAACTCTTGTGTTTAGATTCCTACACAAATGTTAGTTGGTTGTATCCTTGTTTCACCTTAAAATTCTGTGTATATTATTGATTTTAACCATCTACGAGATAGTAAAGATTCTTTYGCACCCTGTGSGTTTATTCCTCAATAGACTGCTTGGTTGCTGGGATGTCCTGAATATTTCGAATTTTAGGAGCTCTGACTAATTAATTGTTTGCCTTTGTTCTTTGRCAAGGGAAATCCTGTTCAGAAAGGGATATAGTGCACTATGTTGTGTACAGTATGAATATGTTTTCTGCTAGCAGTTTCAGTGTGCTGGATTTCATATTGAGATCTTTAATCCTCAGGTATCTAATTTTTATGCAGGATGATAAAATAATTGAGCACATATGTGCAGTAAGCATGTCACCTTTTATTCTACTACATGTACTTCAACATAAGCATGTATCTTTAATTTAGTATTGTTTTCCTTAGTTATTATGWGACTCAAACCTCAGGAACAAACTAAAATCTTTGTAAAATTTGYATATATTTGTAAGGGAAAATTATTCATAGACACATATATCCAAATATTTTGTTATTTTTGTATTTATTGAGTTACAAAGTATTTCATGAGAAAAGTAATAAGCAATTACTTAAAACAGAACATATTAACTGATTTACAATTTAACACAATTAATTTACTGATCCCAATTGACCCCTAAAGTATTCAGTCCACAAACTTAGCACAATGCAGCAATACCCATATTCTCCTCCTAATATCTAGATAGGTGCATATTGGTGCAAAGATTACATTTGAGATATTTTTTTTTCTTCAGAAAATGATTAATATAAAACACACACATAAACATGCATATATTGCTGAGGTAGTGGCATGGAAAATTCCATAACTTACAATCAAAACTATACATTATAATGTTGGTTGTTAAAGCTGACTACACTGAAAATGCAAAGCTGATAAATTTGGTGATTACCTTCTTATCATGAAGACAGGTTAAAGAAACAGGCTGAACAGGCAGCACAATATCAGGCTAAGTCTTAAAAATGATATTAAAGTGTAGCAGTAACTCTGAGTTTAGGTCTGTAAAATGTTCCAGTCTCTTATAATATGAGAGATTTTTCATAAACATTCATGCAGAGTTATAATCCAACATGCAGAAACATGCAAATTTCTGATGTACTCTATCAAGTCCAGCCTGATTGTTACTTCAAGGTCTGGAAGAAACATTCTCAGAAGGATCAGAATTAAAGAGAAGGGTGTAGTATGTGATGAAGAGATAAATAAATTGCTCTTTACCCCATTAAATACRTGCATATGTATGTGTGCAGGCTTGCACGTATGTGTGCACATACACACAAACACTCACACACAATGTATTACCTCACAGATTTTATTATTGGCTCCATATCCCATTTTCTTTCCCCTTCTAAGATTTTGATAACTACAATTCCTGTTCCCATTTGACATTTTTGAAGTTTTATGTAACTAAGATTGTATTCTTCCCTGATATATTTCATTGAGTATCCAACTTAAGATTTAGTTGTTATCATAATCTTAAATGTTGTCATTTCTCCCCAGAATCCCCCCATCCCTTTCTCTCTCCTCATGATTTGATGAGGGTGTTCCCCTTTCCACCTACCCACTCTTGCCACTCCACCCTGGCATCAAACCTTCACAGGATCAAGAGTCTCTCCTACCATTGATACCCAGCAAGGCCATACTCTGCTACATATGCTGCTGGAGCCGTGGGTCCCTCCACCTATACGCTTTGCTTTGTAGTGTAGTCCTTGGGAGCTCTGAGGAATCTGGTGGGTTGATATTAATGTTCTTGCTATGGGATGCAAACACCTTCAGCTCCTTCATTCCTTCCTCTATCTCTTCCTTGGAGACCTTGTGCTCAGTCCAATGGTTGGCTGCTAGCATCAACCTCTGTACTTGTCAGGCTTTGGTGGAGATTCTCATAAGACAGCCACATCAGGCTCCTGTCAGCATGCACTTCTTGGCATCCAAATTAGTGTCTGTATTTAGTGACTGTATATGGAATGGATCCCCAGGTGGGGCAGTCTGTGGATGGCCTTTCCTTCTGCATCAGCTCCACAATTTACCACCATATTTCYTCCCATGAGTATTCTGTTCCCCATTCTAAGAAGGACCAAAGCACCCACACTTTGGTCTTCCTTCTTCATGAGCTTTATGTAGTCTGTGAATTGTATCTTGGGTATTCTGAGCTTTGGGGCTAATATCTATGTATCAGTGAGTGCATACCATGTGTGTTCTTTTGTGACTGGTTTTTATCACTCAGGATGCTATTTTCTAGTTCCATCCATTTGTCTAAACATTTCATGCATTCATTATTTTTAATAGCTGAATAGAACTCCATTGTGTAAATGTACCACATTTTCTGTATCCAGTCCTCTGTTGAAGGACATCTGGGTTCTTTTCAGGTTCTGGCTATTATAAATAAGGCATCTATGGACATAGTGGAACATGTGTCCTTATTATGTGTTGGAGAATCTTTTGAATATAGCTGGGTCCTCAGGTAGTTCCATGTCCTATTTTCTGAGGAACTGCTAGAATGATTTCCAGAGTGGTTGTATCAGCTTGCAATCCCACCAACAATGGAGGCGAGTTCCTCTTTTTCTATATCCTCACCAGTATCTGCTGAAAACTGTGTTTTTTTTCTTAGCCATTCTGACTGGTATGAGGTTGAATCTCAGGATGGTTTAGATTTGCATTTCCCTGATGACTAAGGATGTTGAACATTTCTTTTGGTGCTTCTTGGCCATTCAATATTCCCCACTTGAGAATTCTTTGTTTTGCTGAGTACCCCATTTTGTCTCTCTCTCTTTTTTAAATTTTCTGTATTCTTTGTTTACATTCCAAATRCTTTCCCCTTTCCTAGTTCCCCCCTCACCATATGTCCCATAAGTCCTCTTCCCTTCACCCATTCCCCAATCACACCCTCCCATTTCTCATTTCTGGTACTCCTATATGATACTGGATCAAGTCTTTTCAGGACCAGGGCCCTTTCCTCCCTTCTTCTTGGGAATCATATGATTAACTAATTGTGTCGCGTATTCATAGCTTCTGGGCTAATTAATATCCACTTATCAGTGATTGCATTTCATGTGTATTCTTTTATGATTGAGATAGCTCACTTAGGATGATATTTTCTGGCACCAAACGTCTTCAGTTCTTTGTATGTACTGTATATGAGCACTCTATTGTATGTAGGATTGGGAAAGATCTTCCCAATCTGTTGGTTTCCATTTTGTCCTATTGACATTGTCCTGTGATTTACAGAAGCTTTGCAAATTTATCAGATCCCATTTTTCTATTTTTGATCTTAGGCCATTGGTGTTCTGTTCAGGAACTTTTTCCCTGTGCCCATGTGTTTGTGGCACTTTGCCTCTCTCTTTTCTATTTGTTTCAGTGTATCTGGTTTTATATGGGGGTACTTGATCTTCTTGGACATGAGCTTTGTACAAGGAAATAAGAATAGATTGATTTGTATTCTACTACATGCTGACTGCCAATTGAACCAGCACCATTTGTTGAAAGCCCTGTCTTTTTGCCACTGGATGATTTTAGTTCCTTTGTCATAAATCAAGTGACCATAGGTGTGTGGGCACATTTCTGGTTCTTCAATTCTATTCCATTGATCTACCTCCCAGTCTCTATACCAATACCATGCTATTTCTCTGCAATACAGCTTGAGGTCAGGGATGGTGATTGCCCCAGAAGTTCTTTTATTGTTGAGAACAGTTTTCAGTATCATGGGATTTTTTGTTATTCTAAATGGATTGGCAAATTGTTCTTTATAACTCTATGAAGAATTGAATTGGAATTTTTTATTGGGGCTGCATCTTTTGTGTAGATAGCTTACAGCAAGGTGGCCAGTTGTACTATATTAATCGTGCCAATATGGAGCATGGAAACTCTTTCCATCTTCTGAGATCTTCTTTGATTTCTTTCCTCAGAGACTTGAAGTTCTTGTCATACAGATTTTTCACAGATTTTTTTGGTTAAAGTCACACCAAAGGTATTTTATATTGTTTGTGACTATTACAAAGGGTGTCGTTTCACTAATTTATTTTTCAGCCTGTTTATTTTTTGAGTAGAGGAAGGCTATCAATTTGTTTGAGTTAATTTTATATCCAACCACTTTGTTGAAGTTGTTTATCAGGTTTAGGAATTTTCTGGTGGAATTTTTGGGGTCACTTAAGTATATTATCATATCATCTGCAAATAGTGATATTTTGACTTCTTCCTTTCCAATTTGAATTCTTTTGACCTCCTTTTGTTGTCTAATTGCTCTGGATAGGACTTCAAGTACTATATTGAATAGGTAGGGAGAGAGTGGACAGCCTTGTCTAGACGTCGATTTTAGTTGGATTGCTTCAAGCTTCTCTCCATTTAGTTTGGTGTTGGCTACTAGTTTGCTCTATGTTGCTTTTACCATTTTTAGGTATGGACCTTGAATTCACAATTATTCCAAGACTTTTACCAACAAGGCATGTTGAATTTTGTTAAATGCATTTTCAGAATATAATGTGATTATTTGATCTGTTTTGCCTTTGAGTTTCTTTATGTAGTGAATTACTTAACACAATTTTTAATTTTTAGTAGTGGATTTTACTAAGTACATTGATGGTTTTAGAAATTAGTATASAAAAAATTATTTGATTGGCTAAATATTGTTTAAGAATTATAGCAATATAATAAAGTTAAACTATTATATGTTTATACATTTTTGTGCATGTTTGTGTTACTGACAATGTTTTCAGATTTTTAATTTTTTTCAGATTGTAAGTCCATCATTTCCCCTTTATTTTTCTCCCTTTAAATACTTCCACATACACCCTCCTGACACTCTTTTAAATTTATGGAGTATCTTTCAATCAGTTATGTTACCTGACTATATGTATACACATATATTTATTTCTAAATATGAACTTCTAAGTCTGTATAATGTCACAGGCCTGTATGTTTTCAGAGCTACCATTTGGTACTTAATAAGAGCTTGTTGTGCTCTCCCATAGGGAAGGTGACTTATCCCACTCTCAATTGGCTATTATTGTTTGTATAGGGCCAAGTTTTAACATTATTGTTTATTCAGCTCTAACAAATCATAACTTGAGATTTTTTATTTAATGTTATGTTATTACATGTAATACATTAATATATTTGCTTCTCAAAATGTCTCACTTGTAAAATGGAACAATTAATACTTTTTAACTTAGGGCTGCACTCAAAAAATGATTCTATTATATTTAGATTCTAGAGTTTCTCTTGTCAGGAAGTGTCATTTTATTTGAAAAACAAATTGTAAATATTCTGTTAAAAAAAANATTGATGGTTTTAGAAATTAGTATAGAAAAAATTATTTGATTGGCTAAATATTGTTTAAGAATTATAGCAATATAATAAAGTTAAACTATTATATGTTTATACATTTTTGTGCATGTTTGTGTTACTGACAATGTTTTCAGATTTTTAATTTTTTTCAGATTGTAAGTCCATCATTTCCCCTTTATTTTTCTCCCTTTAAATACTTCCACATACACCCTCCTGACACTCTTTTAAATTTATGGAGTATCTTTCAATCAGTTATGTTACCTGACTATATGTATACACATATATTTATTTCTAAATATGAACTTCTAAGTCTGTATAATGTCACAGGCCTGTATGTTTTCAGAGCTACCATTTGGTACTTAATAAGAGCTTGTTGTGCTCTCCCATAGGGAAGGTGACTTATCCCACTCTCAATTGGCTATTATTGTTTGTATAGGGCCAAGTTTTAACATTATTGTTTATTCAGCTCTAACAAATCATAACTTGAGATTTTTTATTTAATGTTATGTTATTACATGTAATACATTAATATATTTGCTTCTCAAAATGTCTCACTTGTAAAATGGAACAATTAATACTTTTTAACTTAGGGCTGCACTCAAAAAATGATTCTATTATATTTAGATTCTAGAGTTTCTCTTGTCAGGAAGTGTCATTTTATTTGAAAAACAAATTGTAAATATTCTGTTAAAAAAAAAGGATATGTATTCCAAATATTTGCACAAATATTATGGGATAAAACCTCTTTGTATTTATGTTCAATTATTGAACCTATTTTAACATTTACAAAATATTAAAATATATAAAACTAGTAATAGCTAATGTCTGTCAATAAACTGGTAACTGAGCAAACATTATAGAACTATTAAAAATAATTATGTTAATTCACAGCAGTTGACCTCTAAGAGCTGCCCTGGTGGATTAGCTAAACAGCTTTGAGCTCCCACCTGGTTGCACATTCACACCATCCCAAGAGTTATCTGGATTCACAAATGAAACACACACACACACACACACACACACACACACACACACACACGCTAATTTTTGTTATGCCTTAACTAGCTCAAGAGGTGAGCAGTTCTGATCCTCTGCCTGGCTAGCATACATTTCCCTCCAGTACTCCTGGCTTAAAATCTTCTGAATCTATAAATCTATGTTTTYCCTTTGCTGCCCTATTACCTTCTGGGCAAACCCTCCCTCCTATACTCGCACTTTCCCTTTCCTCCTACATTTGGATCAATTTCCTTCTGCAGTTTTGAATCTGATCTGTCTCCTTCTGAGACCTGGTCATTCTCCTCCTTTCTCCCAGTCATTAGTCCAGGAAAATCTAAAAGTCCCGCCTCAGTCTACCTGGCTATTGCCCCTTTACTAATCAATCAAAATCCAAATGGGGATAGGAACCTTCAGCATTTGGACATGCTTATTCCCAATTTTGGTGTGTAGATTAATTCAAAGCCTTAGAACCAATCTACAACAAAGAATATCTATTATGATTAATTTTAACTTGAAAGAATGCTATATGGTATGTGAAGCATCTACTAGATATGAAAGCTATAGATTTTGCTCATTAGACATATGATAGATGGATGTCAGATGATAGGCAGATTGATATGATAAGATATGATAAAACAACAGTAGTAAGAGACAGGAGAGACAAAGGTGGAGAGATGAAGGTGAAGATTTTACTTAGCTTCAGGTACAGTTACTATATTCATCATGTTGGATAACATGAGATTAAAATGATGAGAAATTAGATATTGTATTTCAAAATTCATTATTTCATGTTCCCAAAAATTTGACTAGTTGAGGAACTCACTGTTTTTTTTTTTCATTCCTCATATATCTTTAAGTAGGAAGCAATTGTGGTGTTCGTTGGTTAATGACATCTATTCAAGTAGTTGTTACAGATTTTAATTTAATCATTCAATTATTTTCCTTTCTTCTGTATTCTTCCACTTCTTCTAGCATCTATTCTCTCTAGATTATAGTCTAGTATAAATTTCCTCAACAATCATTTGCAATGATCTGAAATTATTTTCCCTATTTTGACATGCAATTATAATTTCTTTCCACATCTAATATATGTCTTTATTTTGGATGCATAAGATATTCCCACATTGTTCCTCACATTGATAGTAGAAACTTAGAGTTTCAATATGATTCATGCATTGCAATACCAAGTTGCTCAATTCCCTAGTAGTAGTAGTATTAGTATATAATTTTTCAATCTAAAAATTTACCAATATTATAAGATTATATTACTTTGTCATTTGAATTAATAATATCATAACTGCTACACACCCTGATTCCATTTAATTTAGTTAGTCTTAATTTTTTCTTTTGATAGATA
>BDUI01034419.1:6737-18980 GCA_002335545.1 Apodemus speciosus | reverse complement strand
CTTCCAAAACCAAAATAAAAGTGTACAAGGAACCTGAACAAAATGGAAATATCACCAGGTAAGATGGAAAAAGAGGAAGAGGTGGGGTCACGCCACATCTGAGAYTACTTCTTGGCTGTTGAACTATTCCTCCCTTGGGATTAAGACCAAAGCGAGGCTGTATATCAATTGTCACTTTCTTAGTGCTTGTTTAGAAATAGTACTTTTGCCCTTATGTTTTCATCCAATTCTTTTGTTTATAAGGCAATYGTGAAACCTGACTGCAGTGTCCAGAGTAGCAACAGGAATGCGGACTTCTCAACCAAACTTCTAACCTGCTTGTGTTGACATAAAATTAGTCTATGGTGCTTAAATCATTAATGTGTTTGAGAAAAGATTATCTGTCTGACTCTGAGAGTAAAAATATTTCCTTTGAAGCAAGGAACATGGCTTTAGATCTTCTAAGAAAATATATTCCTTATACAACTCATTGTTTTATAGGCTATTTTTCTATAAACAAACAAAACACATATACCTAATAAAACTTGAATTTCAGGTTAATGACAGTCTTTTATTGTAGGCACAGTCTAGTACATCTTGGAGARTGCACACATTAAGATCATTTGCTATGCCTCTGAACTCCAAATTTAGCTGAGCCCCTTCATCTTTGTTTGAATAAGGTGCCTCTACAGCTGCAGTAAGTCATGTTCATATGTAGTGAAATTCTGTCGATCTTCAACTATTGGAATTGCTCTTTGGCTGTAACACTAACCATGGATGTGGCTTATAGGTAATGCTTTATACTTGACTTTTCAAGATTGACAGAGGTGACAGAAATAGGAGTGGAAGGGTGTGAAGAAAGGCAGAGAACAGGGAAGGGCCTCTGTGTCTTCAGCTCAGGAAATACAGTTCRTCAGTGCTGAAAGCCTATGGATATTGCATAGTTCATTGATTATAATGTCATTACTATTTTTTTTTTGCTAAGAAATTATCTGAGATTCATCATGGGGTTCATCATGCCCCATTTCAGGTAGAGATATTTTCATTCTCCACAGAGACCATTGGTCCCATCATCTAATGTGTTTCCTAAATTCTTCCAAAGTCCAGCCTTTCCTGGACTTCAGAAGTGAAGAACACCCCCAGATTTATTAACTGTTCTAAAGTACTTCACTAAAAGTCATCTTTGGTGACCACTTTCGGGYACAATTGGAAACAGTAGTTACTTTGATGATGAAAATGTTAAAGTGAGAAGTCGTAAAAATGAAACGTACACACCTTTTGTGCTTTATTTCAGAACACATGAGTGTCAATCTTTTGATGTGGGGCCAAGACCTCTCCTTTAAGTATGGATCCCTGAGTTTGGCCTCTCCATTAAGCTGCATCTCTTGTTTCCATCTGCAGTTTCTATAAAACAGAATGAGAATTTAAAAATGCTTTTAAAGTAATTTGAGAGCAGAAGATCCTGCACTTGGACAGACATTTCCCACATCTTTTACACTGTTTTCCTGCAGCAGAGTTTTATATCTGCTTTACTAAATCTTTTCTAAGGATTCAATGTAACTACCTACATAAAAACATTTTTATTAATATTCCAGACATTGCACTCCCATCTTCCTCATATAATGTATTRCAAGCAAGGCTGCAGTGAGCTAGACCAGCTTTTCCTGTGGTATTGACATTTACTTCATTTTCTTCATTGGAAGTTCACATTCTGCTTCATGTGTTCATCCTAAAGTCGGTGGCTATAAAACAATTTAGCAAAGTATTTAGGCCATTAAGTCTTCCCATAGGCAATGATGTTCAAAAATGAGGACTAGATCAAATAATTTCTCATGGCTGTCTTCATATAAAATTTGGATCATGGTATGAATACCAGTGTCAGAATTTGGCTTCTTTAAATATCCAGTGCTTCATTTTACAAGAATTATGCTGTGTCTGTAGAAAAGTTTTATATTTTTCTTGCAACTTATTTTGTTTCTTTTTCTTATGTACTTTGATGATGGGCATGGTCAAAGGAGACACAATACAATTATTGAAGAACTCAGGAAGGTCCATAGGAAAAACAAGTTATAGTGGAGCTAAATTCTCAGGTAAATTATTCTCAGTACTTCCATCCAGTTATTTTTAAGAATATGTAATCTTATTTTCCATGTGCTATCCACCAGAATATTGCAATAAATGCATGGCTACAAACATGAAAACATTCTGTTCAGTTTTCCACCCCTCAAAATTTGCTTCATTTAGCCATGCCTCTTTTCAACCAAAGAAAGTCCGTTTCTTGACACAGGAAAGCCCYTTCTGCTTCTAGTATTAAGTTAAATTTCATAGACCAGGTTACAGACCAAGTTTTGCTTCTTTATAAATGTAAAATTTTCCATTAATTTTTAGAATGGAAGGTTAAATTGATCTGTTTTCCTTATGACTAATTTTCAATAAAGCCAAAATTTTCAAGTAACTTTAAAAAAGTTTCTTATATAGCCTTTCTGTTTAAATGTCCCTTTACAAAAATAAAAGAGATTCATTGTTGGAATGATGGATTTTGCTTCTTGTTAAAGAAGACAGAGTGCTCAGGGTGGGGTCTGGCCATTTCCTGCCCCAAAACACAAGTGTAAAGATTAGCCCTGTTACAGCCTAAACAACCTGACAAGCCAGCTTTAACCACAACAGCAAATAAAGGTGATTCCCAACAGGGGGCTTGAGGAAAAGGGCTACATTTAATTCCTCCTTAATGAACAGACAGTTTCTCCAACTGGAAGCATGGCCTCAATCGCAGAACTGTCAGAGCATGCAGASGAGGCCATTTCCTTGGCTGCAACAAATGAATATGGGTAGAGACTTCCAGGCTTCAGGCCTGTTGAAATACTAATCTCCCTCTAAGACCCAGGTTAAAGGCTCCCTTCTTTTCCTTTAAACATGGCTGAGTTGATTTTCCTCATCAAAGATCACATTGGTTTTTTTCTATTGATTTTATGCCATTTAGAATATATTTTTAAAATATAGTTATTTAGCTGTTGATTTATTAAAAGGTATGATGTCTGCATGGGGTGATAAGCAGTTAAGCAAAGCATTCTGTCTTATTTGTCATAATATCACCAAGAAACTGTGCTAACAGCAATGGTTGTGAGTTCTCACTATCAGAGGTTAATGAAGGAAATGAATGCATACATAAAGTTGCTTTGCCTGGGGAATTTTAAACCATTAAAATTATTATATGCACATACAGACACATAGTTACATTTGTGGATATACATTAAAACAGACTATATGGCTTGCCTGCATGTTACATTTTAGTTTGGGACAGATTTTTTGAGTTGTTTTGTAGAGACTTTTTAATGCCAGTCTCGAGATGTATACTTCTAATTCCTATTTCAGGCCAAATTCGTAAGTCTCTTGTACTGTCCCTGACCATAAATGATTGGTTCAGAAATAGAATATGCTTCTATCAGGACCAATCCAACACTGGGAGTTAAATACTATGGTGCAATATAACAAAATTCGAATCTTACCCTATTCTTGAGACACAGTACGTATGTGGTGCCCTCCCCTTCAAGGGCACCTTGGCATGAACAAGGTGCCTTTAAACTCCTGCTCAAGAAAAAGAATCCTTAGCTGCAATATTAGCAGGCCTCTGAGATGTATGGGACTAGCTATAATATTAATAAGTCAGTGAGATCAATGGAACATTAGTTACAAAACCCTTACTGAATACCTACTGCATGTTAGTGGCTGTTAAGCAGTCAGTAAGAGATAAACAAGGGATTCTCTCTCTCTCCCATCAGGTTCAGTCATGTTGAGAAATAATTATAACGCAGAGGTAGAAGCTGATTTAATAGGAGCAGATGATGTATGCAGAGCTATCTAACTCTGCATGGATTTTCACTGCTCTGTTTTGGCTACTCCTAGGACTCTAGGTCTCATGTGCCCAACTGTAAACCAAGAAAAACACAACTAAAGACTTGGTGTCTTTTCTTCTCATAGTTAAAAAAAATGTTTTGTTGATATTGTTGTTCTTCCTTTGAGGTTGCAAACCCTTTCAGCTCCTTTAGTCCTTTCTCTGACTTCTCTGTTGGGGACCCCACACTCAGTCCAGTGGTTGACTGTGAGCATCTGCCTCTGTATTCTGTATTMTATATTCATAAGGCTCTGGCAGGGTCTCCCAGGAGACCCCTYAGAGTTCCCAGGGACTAAGCCATCAACAAAGGGGTACACATAGCTCCAGCTGCATATGTAGCAGACGATTGCGTTGTCAGGCGACAATGGGAGGAGAGGTGCTTGTTCCTATGAAGTCTCCACAGATGCCCCAATGTAGGGGAATCGAGGCGGGGAGGTGGGAGTGGCATGGGTGGAGGAACACCCTCATAGAAGTAGGGGGAGGGAGGATGGGATAGGAGCTATCAGGGACAGGGCTGGGCTGGGAAGCACTGGGAGAGGGGATAAMKTTGAAATGTAGATAAAAAATGYATCCAATAAAAAAATGTCCATCAGAAAAAAAAGTTTGTGAAAGCTGAGGTGTCATCCCATTACTGAGTTTGCCACGGTTCCTCTTCGTGTTTAAAGTTTCTCTTTCTCTCATTCCTTTTCAGTTAGTGAGAAGCAATAGAGTAATTCTTGTGAGATTTTTATAGAATACCAGACTCTACAGCCTTCCAGACTTCAGACCTGCCCTTTGCTGGACTCTCAAAGAGGGTGGTCTCATCAAGCAAGAGGACCCAGACTGGGAAACCCAGAGGTGACAGATAGTGGCTTTCGGTCTCTGCACCCCATGTTTGCCGTTTTGCTGGAATCTTGAGAGTCAGTTAGGCAGCTGGGGCATGTGTGTTAGCAGGGGCGAAGGCTGGCTCTGAAAGGAGTTACTTCCAGAGAGATCCTGTTTCCACCATAACCACTTTCCTAGGACTTATTCAGCACCCAGGCTCCGGGAAGATTTACGAGCTGCTTAAAACATTCATGTTTGCCTACTGCTGATCATTGGAAACGCAAGGGTGAGAACAGGATTGTTAGCAGTCAGGGAGCCCTCTGTTCAGGTCCGCRGGCTCCGAACATCCTCTTATGTTTGGCTCTGCCTGTTCTCCCTCAGCTTCCCTTCGGGCATACACGAATTTATTTCCTCCTGATCTTCATTTGAATTTTCCAAAGTTCCGGCGAGAGTTCAAAACTCTGGGGGAGTTAGAAATAGCCATATAAGCTTTATTAAAAACTCCCATTTGGGAAGACACTCAGGTTACAAGGCACTTGCTCAAATATTCACACTTGATTCGGTCTTTGGATCATCTAGTCATGCACCTACAGACCTTGTGATTTTTAGACATTCGATGTGCAGATGCCAGGATCTGGGTCTTATGTTAGCATTTTAATGCACATTGCTTAATTTCTCTGGACCCTTATTTAATTCTGTATGGCTTTATTTAATATTGTTGAAACAATCGGGCTATGAAAATCATGAGTAGTATGTATGGGAAATACCAAAATTAGGAAGGTGAMATAAAGGCACTAGACATCTTCAGGTTCCATGAAAGAAACTTACATGCATGTAAATAAAACAAGGAAAGAAAAAAGGGTCCGGAGTACACAGGACAGAGAAGGCAATCCAGCTCCCAACCACCAAAGTGTAACAAGAGAATGACTGTAACAGCAAGTTGAAGGGACTTCTTCTCAACTGTGGCTAGAAGTGCAGACAGTCTAAGACTTCTCAGGATTTTAGATTATTACTCTGCAGAGCAAGGTGCCTCTGAAACTCAGGGCTGAATATCAGCTGCTAACTTCAGGCATGGCTTTTTTGTTTTTTGTTTTACTATGAAGGCATTGGGGATAGTGTTTTTTAAAGGTGAAATTCAAGAACCCATATGTATTTTTGCTTTGCCATTGATATACAGAGCCCAGAGATGAAACATTCTGAAAAATAGATCCTATACAGATTCAAAATCAGATTGTTCCTCTCACAAAATTCTAGGCCATAGAAAGAAGAGTCCAAAGACAATTGGCTTCTTGTATTCAAGGAGTGTTTATTCTCTGGATCCAGATTCCCTATATTTGTTAGCTAGCCTCCTTTCYTCATTCTCTACTTGTTAGGGGAGGATGAGTGTTTGTACCTAGTTACTCTATAAATATGCAAACAATTTCATCTCTTCCTTCCCGTACTCCATGTCATTCTTGTTTATATTTTCTCCACCCCAGACATCTGATAAGCACTGGTGACCTGTGACCTGTAATTCTGGAATTTCTCTCCTTTACTTGTTCATCAGTCGGTAGTGAGCACCAAATGGTGGAGAAAGTCCCACCATTAATTTTAAACTAATGATTTCAAGAATTCTTAGATTTGAGACAAATAGTAATAATTTCAGTGGAGGGAGTTTCACAGCATCGTGTTTGGGGTTCTCTGAGAGGGCAGCATCCTTGTGCTTTTCCTGGTGAAATCTCAGAATATCAAAGATATGAAGCAAGTATTCATCAAATTAAAGTAAATTGAATTTATCAAGCTGAAGTGCCCTGCAGGTTGCCATTGTTTTTCTCTCTATTGGCTGCCCAGCAAAGTGATCACATGTAATAGGAGACTCAGACACTGTGGAAGAATAAAAGTCAAACAGTGGTGTGCATATTCCCAGCAAGGGCTGCTTCCTGGACAGAAGCTCTAGGGACACAGAAGACAGAAGGGGTTGGAGAGAAATGGCAGAGAGAATCAAAGACAATTGACTCTCAAATCCCTGCTTCTTTTGCTGCATGTATTACTGTAGTTTCTTTTTATCTCTTCTTTTGTTTCATTTACCATGCTCTATTTGAACTTACTTTTCTTTTGTTTTTATTTTATTTATTTAGTTTTCAAATGTTATCTCCTTTCCCAGTTTCCCCTCCGGAAACCCCCTATCCTATCCTCCAACCCCTGTGCTTCTATGAGGATGCTCCCCCACCCACTCCTGCCTCCCTGCCCTGGCATTCCCCTACATTGTGACCAAGGGATTCACAGGAACAAGGGGCTCTCCTCCCACTAATGCGCGACAAGGTCATCTTCTGCTACATATGCAGCTGGGGCCATGTGTACTCTTTGGTTGGTGGTTTAGTCCCTGGGAGTTCTGGGGTGTCTAATTAGTTGATATTGCTTGAGTGTTCTTCCCAACTTCAGCAGCACATGCTGTAGGTCTTGAAAAGCCAGTTTGTTGGGAAGATAACTGAGGGGAAGCTGGGAGGGGAAAAAAATCTTGATTTATGTGAATAGGCTTGAATAATTAAATCATTCCTCAGTATAAAATAAATACAAAAGGAGAAAATAAAAATTAAGGAGGAACTATGTACAAACATGGAGAATCAGGAGAGGTCAGGACTTAGGTGGGGAGGAGAAAGAGGCTCCATGTCATTAAAGTGGGGCTAGGTCAACAGAAATGGAGCTGGAGGAGTGGCTGGGTTTGGTGCTTAGTGTTGATAGGATTGAACTTTAAGGTAAAAGAACACCATATGATAATTGTAACCATCAGCAGAACTGACCAAATTAGTCTTGGTGAGGGCTGTGTTGATATAGACAAAAGATGCCAAATGTAGAGTTTGGGAGAATGTAAAATTCTATCACTTAGTCTTTGGCAACAAATATGGTGTAGGTGGTGCTGAATATCAGAGAAAGATGGACTACAGAGAAGTCTCTCAAGTTTCTGACTTGGGCATATACATAAAGGGATCATTGGTAGAGGGCACAACTTTGGTTTGCTTTGGTACAATGATCCAGACTGTCCTTAAGTGGTCTCATTTCTCTTGGTCTCTTCATCTTCTTCACTACAACTTAGAGACTGTTCTTTATAATAATTTTGTTTTCTTCTGAGTAAACATAAGGACTACCTATTTCCATTGTCTTTTTTATGTTTGCTCACTTTTTCTACTAAAGGAAAAGAAGGCAGGAGAAGAGAGAGAAGCTGCAGAAGGGAGAAAAAGCAAAGTTTTCTACTGGATGCGTAGTGCTTCAGATGATGGGTGACACCTTTAAGAGTGTTGGATTCCTAGAGTTCTAGAGTGAACAGACTTTATGCAGGGAAACACAGTCACAGGGAAACACAGTGCTCTGGATGGAGGATTCTTGGAGTGTGTACTGAGTGACTAGAGGATTCACTTGTTCTAGTTTTTCTCCTATCTCAGACCTCAGAGCAGATGCACAGTCTTTCAATATTTGTGGGTTCCTCCTTTGAGCATTCAACAAACTACACCTCTAAAATATTTGAAATCTTACATCTGCACTGAGCATGTGTAGAATATTTTTCCAAAAATGATTCAGGATAATATCTGTTCATGCAGCAATGAATGTATATTATTCATTAGGAATCATCTAGAGATTATGTAAATTTTGCTATCTGGGCAATGTGAGGTAAATGTATTGAATCTGGTCCCCCAGCATTTTTAGGTCAGCAAAATATATTTTTAATAAAATGACTGTTCTGTTCAGTACTTAAATAAAAAAAAATCAGTTTAAATACTTCAATCCACAATGGGGGTAGAGGAGGAAAGAAGAAAAAATGTGGAGAGAGGAGTGTGATTTTTTTCATTTTTTGCAGATTTGTTTGCAGATGTACTTAAAAATATTTTCGCATGTGTTTGACTGAATTCCATTTCCATGTGTGCATGTGGGTGTTTGCTTATGAGAGGATAAACTATATAAAGATGGTTTTTGTGTGAAAGTAGCTCAATACACACAGTTGATTACCTATCAGTAGTGTACCTATGAATAGAATATATTTGTAAGATACTATGGATTTCAAGAACATATTAATAAACATATCTATCATTATATTAAATTTCACTATGAAGTAACTCTTTCAAAAATTTACAAATTAACATGTATCTAGAAAAGTAAAGCTATGCCAAAATATTAGCATGTTTATTTTTATCATATTACGATMATTTCATAATTGTAAAATTTACAGAAAATTTCATAAAAGATGTTGACATTAGGAAGGCACCATGGGGATGGGATATTGCTTTGTGCATCTTCAAGGGRCTTAAGCAGGGTGATTCATAGAAAACAATGACTGTTTCTGCATATTCCCAGAAGA
This sequence comes from Apodemus speciosus, assembly GCA_002335545.1. Lineage (NCBI taxonomy): Eukaryota > Metazoa > Chordata > Mammalia > Rodentia > Muridae > Apodemus > Apodemus speciosus. Next base: position 9,975 of record BDUI01034419.1, on the reverse strand, counting down.
GACCTCTCTGCATATGTTTCTGTTCATCAGTGTGCTTTTCAGATAAAGCCATGAAAGAAAGGCTGGAGCCAGTKGCCACTTAGAACAGGAGGCTTATGTGTAAAAGAGTCAGTATTGTCGTGGGAAGGAAAGGAGATGTGGGCAGAGTAGTGGGTGTGAAAAGACAGGACTTTGGCATTATTTGGAATGGAGTGTGAAACAGCTGTATCACTTATAGTTTTTTAGCATTGATCACAGTATCACACCCTCTTCAAAGTACAGTTTCATCATCAATTCAATGAAGTTGAAAATACCTAGATGTCCCTTTAGAGTGATCTTTGTTGGAGGAGCTATTGGCAGATGATGGCCAGTTCACATCAAAAGCAAGTTCACAACCTTTATGGCTGTGGCTGYTGGTAGGTTGTCCATGTCCAGTGGATGGCACCATACCCATGCCAATGTGGACAGTGCTAATGGGGCTCAGAGGTTTATTGATAATTTAAAAAAGATGATGTGGAGTTGGGAAGGAGCTGGGGACAGGGTCCCAGGAGGAGTTGAAGGGAGGTAGTGTTAGATGTGATCAATACACATTTTACAAATGCATATTATTTCTGAAGCATAAATAATTCTTTTAAAGAGTGACTGTGTGAATCAAGTCAACTGGTGTAAATAATATGGCTCATGGAATCTGGGAATGATATAAGATAGCACCAGATGCATCAGAAAAGTGACAAAAAGTAAAGGATGTTGMAAAGGAAGCATACTTTTCATACACTGGAGGACTATATGAGAAGACAGGTGTGGWGRTTTTGAATCATGCTGGTAGGGGGAGGAAATGGCTGAGAGACACACTCAGCTACCMTGCTGGGAATAACATTCTCAGGGGACTACACTGCCATGAAGGATGGTTCCATTCTACCACCTTCCCAGAGTGAGGCTTCCGCCTCTGTCCCCAGTTACTTGGAAGAGAAGGACTCCGATGGCCTCTCATTCACTCCCCTTTTTAGTGACTGTTGTGTTTTATAAAAATAGAGAAAAAGAATACATTTGGTGGATGTGTAATCAGGNTCTTATTAATTACTTTGAGGGGAATGAAGACTCAGTTTTTAATTCATGTGTAGTGTAGCARGGGAAAATGTAATCCATATGGTTCTTATTCAATTAAAATTATATCATCAAATTAGACTGTCTGTCTTTTTATTTTTTGAAGCTATATCAGAGCCAAAAAATTCAATGAGTCTTTTAAACATGTTTTTAAGCCTATTTCATAAAAACAGGAAGCCATGTTTGCTTTTGAATAAACCAGTTTTCTCTCGGCAACTTGTTGGATACTTACAAATCATAAATTCCTTTAAATCATGTGGAAACCAGCTCTGTAAGCTTTGGAACAAAGTATCTCAAGCCAGGAGAGTGACCACATTGTTTAAGTATCACACTCTTGCAAGACAGAATCCTCTCCTGTATCTTGGGATGTTCAGAAATAGTTCTGACTCTGCCGCTGCCTACCTACTCTGCAGTTCTGGATAAATTCCTCTGCAGCAGCCATTTTTAGCTTTCAATTCACTTGAATTCTAGGATCTGGACAGTTGTTATTCGGAGATTTTTATACTGCCAATATATCTCTATATTTCCATATTCTTATTTGTCAAATGGGCGACAACAATTTGTGAAGTGGATGTAAGAACGAGAGATAAATGCAAAGAGCCACCAGGATAAATGGCAGGTTTTACTAACAGTTACATTTGTCATTAAGTGCWCTGCATTATAGTTGTTTCTGTTCAGAATAATTTAGTTTGTAGGCTTAATCAGAATAAAGGTGAACTATGGATTCTGATATTGAGACCTTTAAATAATTTATTCTGTTTGCATTTTCAACTCAATTACATTAAACTTTGCAAAAACATATTAATGGGTTTATTAAGGCATTTACAAATCTAAGTAGCCAACATAAAAAATAGATGATGTGATTGTGAGTGTTGTAATTGATGAATAGACATCTTCTGACACTTGATCCAGGAGGTATAGATCAGAGCTAGAGACCTTGCCCTGGGTCACAAGCACTAGCTGCTCTTACAGAGGACCCAAGTTCAGTTCTGAGGACACAGATGTCTCACGATCTCCTGTAACTCCAGTTCCAAGGGGTCTGAAACCCTCTTCTGGCTTCCACAGGCACGCATACATGCACGGCATACACACATACCTTCACATCCATAAAGATTCAAATATAAAGTAAGAGCAGGTAAATCTCATGTGGTTTGTACTTTCTCCCCTCCCCAACGGATAGTTTATGTTGGGAATAAGCACAACGACATAATGATTTCTAATAACACTTGGAGGCAGAGAGCAGTAAGCTAACATGTGTCCCATTAGCTCTGCCTTATTTATTTTTCCCCAAAGTCCTCTGGGGTAAGAGTTATATCCCAGAGCTTTTCTTAACTTCCCTAACTAGGTCAAACTACAAATACTACACTTTTGTCCAATGTGTTTATCTATTTGCTAAATGCTCCTTCTTGGTCCATAACTCCTTTCTTCCCTGCCTGATGAAGGAAAGAAGTGAACGTACCCTCATCAATCCATGCCAGTGTGAAGGTCCCCGGGTGCATGTTAAGAGAGTAAGAGGCAGTAAATAYTGTGAGTGGAGTGGGCACTAAATCACTCGGAGCCTCACAGAAGTAGATACATTAGAAGGCTGGMCTGCAACAGGGCAGCTCACTACCTTTCTCCATTAATGACAATTGCAATCAGGGAGAATTTCCTGCTCCTAGACCCCTGATCAGTTTTGCTTCTCTGTTTGTACAAGTGTAGTTATGTTTCAGAAAAACAAACCATGCTATTCCATGCACTCTATTTCACAAGTCTTTTAAAGCTGTCTAGGATTTCTCTTACAGTTTTGGTTAAAAGACAGCTTCATTTATGGGGTCCTCTTGCTTATTTGGTCCAACAGACATTAAATCACAAATGATATTTTTGTCTTTTGCTTAGGAATTATCGAAGCACTTAGACTGGAACATGATGGCTCTAGAGCTTCTGGTTATTCTGTAATTCCTGCATGTGCACCTTTGCACACAAAGAAGTTAATTTATGCAACATTGCATGAATGGCTTCTGTGTTTGTTTATATGTGTTATGTAATGGTGGCATAAGAGCAAGAACATGTGTTGGATTGGAGCCTTGAGTAGCTTGATACATATATTTGTTTATGTACCTAGGAGATGCTGTTAACCAGACAATTACTAAAAACCCTGAAAGCTGAAAGAGTC
>BDUI01034414.1:13904-24940 GCA_002335545.1 Apodemus speciosus | reverse complement strand
AATATGAAAACGCGCTCCACACACGGCAGCTCGCCATAACCCTCCCCTCTCGGGTCTTCTGTATGAGAACCTGACGTCATCAGACTTTGCTTCCTGGGGCTGGAGTACAGCTCTGAGGTGATAAATTTGACTAGTGTGTGCCAGGTCTTGGCTTCCCTCCCCAATATCCTAAAGAAGAAGGAAGAAGGGCTGGAGAGATGGCTCAGGGGTTAAGAGCACTGACTACTCTTCCAAAGGTCCTGAGTTCAAGTCCCAGCAACCACATGGTGACTAACACCCATCTGTAATGAGATCTGACGCCCTCTTCTAGTATGTCTAAAGACAGCTACAGTGTACTTACATATAATAATAAATAAATCTTAAAAAAAAAAAGGAAGAAGAGGAAGAGGTCATTTTCAGAAAAGATTTCTCCCATAATTTCTTCTAACAGAGGGAGTCTACAAGTCCTTGCAAAGTGACCCTTATGGATATTAACACATTTCCTGAACACTTCATCACATCTTAGCAGCATCTTCACCCCATCGCTGACCCGGATACTCTGGGGGCACAGAGCAGACTTCAGTTGGCATAAACCTGCCTTCCGGTAAGGCCTTCACATYCCATGTGCACGTTGACCACACATACCTGCATTTCTGAGGCACACATGTCTGCCGCCTCTTGATTGTTGATGTTATCCACGTGAACATGTATGTGGACATGTGTACCACCATGCCTGACTTTTCCCTCCTGGGTTTGAAAGATCTACTATTCTACCCAATTCTTCTATTATCACCTTCTGGGTGTCTGCACTGTTTTTGCTTGGAATCATTTACTTGCTTTTGGTCCCTATATTTTGGTGTGAAGACTGCGGACAGAAAAAGAGGTGGACTCTGAGAGCTTCCCTCATGCTTAGGGGCAAACACCAGCTGTCTCAGCCAACTGGAGCTATAACCAACTACCACAGGCTAGGCATTTATTTCTTGCATTTCTAGAGGCTTCAAGTTCAAGAGCAAGGTGTCAACAGACACCTGTTTGGGGTGCCTTCTGCTTTGCAGATGGCTGCCTTTGCAATATGTCCTCACATGGCAGAGAGCAGAGGGCAAGACTGCTCTCTGTCTCTTTTGGTAAGGATATTAATCTTATTTTTTTTTATTTATTTGTTTATTTAGTTAATGTATATAAGTGTACTGTCTTCAGACACACCAGAAGAGGGCATCAGATTCCATTATAGATGATTTTGAGCCACCACGTGGTTGCTGGGAATTGAACTCAGGACCTCTGGAAGAGCAGTCAGTGCTCTTAACCACTGAGCCATCTCTTAAGTCATTATTATTATTATTATTATTATTATTATTATTATTATTATTTAGTTTTTGCGTTTTGTTTTGTTTTTTTCAATTCAGGGTTTCTCTGTGTAGTCCTGGCTATCCTGGAACTCTTCTGTAGACGAGGCTGGCCTCAAACTCAAGATCCACCTGCCTCTGCCTCCTGAGTACTGGGATTAAAGGTGTGCAGCACAACCTTCCAGCTGAGGACATTAAACTTATCATAGGGGCCCCCCACTCAAGCTGTTAGTGCCTCTGAAGGGAGCCAATTTCTAGTAATGGTTAGAATATCAGTAGATGGATTTAAAGAGGGTCACATTTACTCCAAGGCACTAAATTCTTTCTAGCCTTGACAATGAAGCATCGCAGCCTTGGAGCATCTGCTCTTGGGGCTAGCAGCAGCTCGAGCACCACAGCTGTGCATGGAGTACTCTCTCAGGTCCCATGGTGTCTCTGGAGGTCATTTAATTAGCTCTATGCTCCAAGTTTCTAAGCACAGTGCATTCAGGATCACTCCTCCTAGGGCATCAGGAGGGATTGGAATTTGCTACCTCTCGCCCTGCAGGTCTGGACTCAAGCAAGCYACTGAACTTGGAGTTGCAGTTCTTCCCCAAGTGGCCTACCTTGCCACTTCTAGGACAAGCTGTTCTCCAGTGTCCAGCCTGAGGAAATGAGTAAGTTGCTCACCACTGTTGGGCAGATGAAGATCTTTCACCATGCTTATTTTTCAGTAGCTGCTGTCATGCCCTGAGGCTGCCATGATCAAGCTGATCGTGAAGCTACACCACCCTCACTGTCGTCATTTTATCCTTGTCTATGTTACCCTGGCTGTCCTGGAACTCAATACATACATACACCAGGCTGGCCCTGAATCCATGGAGACCTGCCTGCTTCTGCCTCTTAAGTTCTGGGTTTACAGGCTTTCTGTTTCTAGTTTTTGTTAATTTTATTGTGTGTGTTTGTATAGATGTGTGTTGCGTCCCAAGTGTGTAGGGGGCACACACATCTGTGAGTGCATGAAGAGGCCAGAGGAAGACCCCTGACGACCTGTTCTAGTTTCTGTCACTCTCCACTTTATTCCTTTGAAACAGGATCTCTCCTGGACCTGATACAGAGCTGGTAGTCAGCAAACCCCAGCAATAATCCTCCTGCCTCTGCCGCCTCTATCTCCCTACCCCTACACACACACACACACACACACACAGACATACACACACAGAGACACATACATATCTACACACACACACACACACACACACACACATAAAGGAGGGGAGTATGCTGACCCTGGCAGGAGAATAGGAGTTCAAGGCTATCCTTGGCTATATAGTGAGTTCTGGGTCAGCCTGGGCTACATGAGGCCCACATGATCAAAAACTTAAAAACAATTCATAACAGAAATAATCATACTCTTAGAATTATAAACAAAACATGCAAAATTGTGAGAACATCTGATTAACACATCACTGGAATTTAGGGTATTAAAAGCTATCTTAGAAAAAAAAAAGCACTGAGTTCGGTTTCACTTAAAGAACTAAAGAGAATTTTTTTAAAAGGTAGAGAACAGGGCTAGGAAAATGGCTTAATAGGCTAACACTTGTCCTATAAGCTTGCAAATCTGAGTTTGGCCAGGCAGTAGTGGCACACACCTTTAATCCAGCACTAAAGAGACAGAGGCAGTCTCAGTTCAGAGCGAGTTCCAGGACAGCCAGGGCTACACAGAGAAACCTGTCATTACAAAAAAAAAAAAAATCTGAGTTCAAATCTCCAACCCCATGTAAAGCCAGCACGTGTAAGCAACAATAGCAACAAAGACAGACCCAGTGCATGCACACGCACAAGCATAAGCACGCATGCGCGGCTGGTGGCTTACAGAGCGAAAGTGTGTGGCTCGGCAGGTAAGGGCACTTGCTGCAAGCCTAAAGCCTGAGTCTGATCCTCAGACCCACACGTGGAAGGCAAGAGTGAACTGACTCCTGCAAATTGCCCTCTACCTCCCATGAGCCCAAAAGAGCAAGGATACCTCCTCCCCACCCCAGTCTGCACAATCAAACACAAAAATCAAATAGAAGAAGTCAGAACAGAAACTACAGACAGAAAACAAAGCGATGTCCAAATTCCACGTGATGAGCACTGCACGGGTGTGCTGTGTGCCCTGCCCACGGAGCACCAAGAGTCATTTTGTCCTGACCAGGGTGTGTGTGTGTGTGTGTGTGTGTGTGTGTGTGTGTGAGAGAGAGAGAGAGAGAGACCATTTGTGTCAGAGTGAAGAGCAGAGGTCTACATAGGTGTCTTCCCTATTGCCCTCCACCTTAATTAGTATAATTATATAATTATTATTAATAATTATTACTAATTATTTTGGGGACAAGTTTTCTCCCCTGAACCTGGAGTCCACAATTCAGCTAGACTGGCTGGCCAGCAAGCTTGGGATCCACCCATCTGCATACACATTCACTTGCACACACACACACACACACACACACACACATACACATGACGTGCTAGGGTTACAGAATGAGCCACTATCCTCTCTTCACCAAATGGATGAAGAGGGCTTGCACTCCAGTCTTCGCATTTGCACAGCAAACACATTATCTCCCAGCCTGGACCCCAGCCTGTCCCAGCCCCTTTNAAAAAAAAAAAAAATCTGAGTTCAAATCTCCAACCCCATGTAAAGCCAGCACGTGTAAGCAACAATAGCAACAAAGACAGACCCAGTGCATGCACACGCACAAGCATAAGCACGCATGCGCGGCTGGTGGCTTACAGAGCGAAAGTGTGTGGCTCGGCAGGTAAGGGCACTTGCTGCAAGCCTAAAGCCTGAGTCTGATCCTCAGACCCACACGTGGAAGGCAAGAGTGAACTGACTCCTGCAAATTGCCCTCTACCTCCCATGAGCCCAAAAGAGCAAGGATACCTCCTCCCCACCCCAGTCTGCACAATCAAACACAAAAATCAAATAGAAGAAGTCAGAACAGAAACTACAGACAGAAAACAAAGCGATGTCCAAATTCCACGTGATGAGCACTGCACGGGTGTGCTGTGTGCCCTGCCCACGGAGCACCAAGAGTCATTTTGTCCTGACCAGGGTGTGTGTGTGTGTGTGTGTGTGTGTGTGTGTGTGTGAGAGAGAGAGAGAGAGAGACCATTTGTGTCAGAGTGAAGAGCAGAGGTCTACATAGGTGTCTTCCCTATTGCCCTCCACCTTAATTAGTATAATTATATAATTATTATTAATAATTATTACTAATTATTTTGGGGACAAGTTTTCTCCCCTGAACCTGGAGTCCACAATTCAGCTAGACTGGCTGGCCAGCAAGCTTGGGATCCACCCATCTGCATACACATTCACTTGCACACACACACACACACACACACACACACATACACATGACGTGCTAGGGTTACAGAATGAGCCACTATCCTCTCTTCACCAAATGGATGAAGAGGGCTTGCACTCCAGTCTTCGCATTTGCACAGCAAACACATTATCTCCCAGCCTGGACCCCAGCCTGTCCCAGCCCCTTTCACACCAATTTTTTTCACAGCACTTTCAAGTTCCCAAAGAGAGTGAGCAGAAAGTACGGAGTTCCCACACATCCGACTTCCCCTACTACAACCCTACAACCCTACACACACACACACACACACACACACACACACACACACACACACACCGAGCTTCGTAACCACTGATGGGCCTGCGGCACACAGCGCTATCAGCAAAGCCCCTACTTTTGTTGGTGTTCCCAATTGGCATTGGCAACCGTGGATTCAGACAGCTGCTGGCATTCCRGCAACATGAATGTCTCTCAGAGCAGCGTCACTGCCCTAAAAAGCCTCCATTCCCTCTCTTTGTCCCTCCATCTTGAGCCAGCTATCCATCTTTCTGTGTCCCTGTTCTGCCCTTTCTGGAAGGTTGAGTGGTTATAACCACGTGACTGGCATACAATGGGTTTCCTCCATTCCGTAACAGTTAAGACCTGGTGAGTCTTTTCATTGGTTGCTTGTTCCTGTTAGCGCTGAATAATATTCCATTGTCCATTCATCCATAGAAGGCTGTTTGCTTCGGACCTTGGGCAGTAACAAATAAAGGAGCTGTGAACACTGTGTGTGTGGCTGTGGCAACACAAATATCTTACATTCTAAGAGACTGAGACTGAAACTTTTGCTGAACAGCCAAAGTTAATAACATACCTTGAGGTCTCTTAGGACGGCTAGCCCACTGTGTACTCCACCTGTTGGTATAACGCCCCTGTAAGGGGACAGTGTAACAACCAGCCCTACTTTTGCCTTGAGTTTCCCATGTAATGCACTTTTCCGACCTAAGCTAATACATAACTATAATCTTAAATTATGTACTCTTCCATGCCTCTGACCCAGACAAAAATTGAAAGCAACTTCCTAAAAATCTACCATAAAGTTTGAAAGCAACCGATTATGGTTATTGGTTGAAAAATAATGATGCTTGTGATCTGGGTCAGTTGGGATCAGTTGGCACCAGTGATTTAATCTTTTGTTAAAGATTTCTACAAAGTATCCCATTCCTTCCCCATCTGATGCTTTCAAAGTCACTCATTAAAGATGGAGCGAAGCCCTTTGTTAGGGACAGACACACCCCTCAAAAAGAGACGCAGAGCACCCGTAGGCAGACAGACACAGAGATGAACAGATTCCCAAGAGAGCCTTTAGGGAGGCGGGGATTCAAACTCACACAACAGACAGACAGAGGACAGACACAGGGAGCTTGAAAGAGACAATTCAAATCTGGACTCACTCCTAGTTAAACAACTCCAAGGGGAAATGCTTCTGTTTCTTTCCTTAATGTGACACTGATACATTATTGGTAATGCAGAGTAAATCACTAATGTGTATAATCCATGGGCAGGGGTTTGTGTGGATTTATGGGTTCAACTAATTTGCTGAGTTGTACAGTAGAAGCTGTCTTGGCCATAGAGATCACATTCCTACCTATTAAGAGGGAGAAGAGGTAGAGAGGGGGAGAGGGAGAGGGAGACAGAGGGGAGAATTTCCTGGGATCCATGCTTACCAGCCTTTCCCTATGTCAGGGTTCTGCAATCTAACTATCCTGATAGTGCAACAGTATCTCATTGTCCTCTGAACCATTTATTCTTATTCACGTTCTTAGGCTGGATTTTTTTTTTTTAATTAAAAGCCACTGAGTGTAGAGAGTCCATTTAAAGATATGTACTTTATATATGCCTATGGTTGGTTTTTGCAAAGCGGTTTCACGACATGTGGTTACAAAACCAGTGAGATATGTAGTTTAGATTCCTGAGAAAGTGCTGTCTGATCGATAGACTAAGAATTCGGCATCTTCCCCTAACATTCAGTGTTGGTTGAGTCATAGTTACGCAAACTTAGTTATCTGCACCAACTTCTGTCCTTTCCACAGCAAGAGATCATCAACTGAACTTTTGGTCAGCTGGGGCCTCAGAGAGCATTAGACAATAGTTTCACCTCAGGAAGCCAGGAGCTCCGTCTGGTAAAAACACACCCAGGCACTGGGTCGATCGAGATAATTACACTTAAACTAACCAAAGAGGCAGAGCTCTGAGCAGAAGGACTGTCCTCACGTGGATTTCCAAGATTCCTCTTTCCCCGGTTTTGAGAAACTGATTTTTGTTGTTGTTTGGTATTTTTGTTTTGTTTTGTTTTGAAACAGGGTCTCACGATGTAACTCTGGCTGTACTGGAACTCACTATGTTACACCAGGATGACCTCAAACTCAACGATCCGCCTGCCTCTGCCTCCCGGGTGCTGGAATCAAAGGCAGGCTCTTTCTTTTTCTTCTCCTCCTTTCTTTTGCTTTTTTTAAGTAAACGTGTCGGGCGTGGGGGCTCACACCTGACACGGGAACCTCTAAGGCGAGAGGATTGCTGAGAGCTCAAGATCAGTTTAAGCCAAATAACTGATTTCCAGGAGAGCCTTGGCTACAGCGTGAGGTCCTGTTTCAAAAAGTAAATTAATAAAATCAGTATAAAATACAGTGAGGGGTAACTTGGCATCATCCAGAACAGCCCCAAAAGCTTTGGAGGGGTGACGAGCTAATGTTTGCGCGCGGCCGCGGAGGCGCTAGCTCCGCCCCTTCATGGACGTGCGCGCGCCCGCACCTTTCAGCGCGGCCGTAAAGAGGGGCGCGGCGGTGTCGTGAAAGGGGTCGCAAGCGCAGAGTGCTGGTTGACGGTTGGGACTCCATTTTGTTCGTCGCTCGTCTGCTCGGCAGTCGCTCGTCTCCGTGGCTTCTCCGAGGCGAAAAGTTGGAGCAGCGGCGGAAGTTTTGAGGACTCGGCCCGAGCTCGGTCAGTGAGTGTCGTGCAGACGAGCAAAGCAGCGGAGATGCGGCCCCTGGACGCAGTGGACCTGGCGGAGCCCGAGGAGGTGGAGGTGCTGGAGCCGGAGGAGGACTTCGAGCAGTTTCTGCTGCCCGTCATCCACGAGATGCGCGAGGACATCGCGTCGCTGACGCGCGAGCGCGGACGCGCGCCCGTGCGCAACCGGGGCAAGCTGTGGGAGATGGACAATATGCTGATCCAGATCAAGACGCAGGTAGAGGCCTCTGAGGAGAGCGCTCTCAACCACCTGCAGGGCGCGGGCGGCGCCGAGCCCCGCGGCCCCCGGGCGGAGAAGGCCGACGAGAAGGCGCAGGAGATGGCGAAGATGGCCGAGATGCTGGTGCAGCTCGTGCGGCGGATAGAGAAGAGCGAGTCTTCGTGAGCCGGCCGCGGTAAGGGCGGGAGCCCGGCGGGGCGTGGGCGACTGTGGGGAGGAGGCTGGCTGGTCGCCTCGGGAGTAAACTAGGCCCCTCTGGGGAAGGAGTCTTGCAGATTGTCGGTGGGGAGACCGTGGAAGATTCCAGATTGTTCTGGAAAGCATGGGGCCCAAAGTGAGGCAGCCTCCAAGAGGGGCCGGGTGTTTGCTTTGCTGTCCGGCGTGATTAACCTCTAAGTGATGAATCTCTCCCGCCCGTGCTTTAGGTTTCCAGCCAATGGATTCTGGTTGAGTGATGGCGATTGGCTGACATGACACCCTGGAGAAGCTGAAACCAGAGAGCCTTTTGTTTTCCTTATCTTTCTTTCTTTCTTTTTTTCTTTTTCCTTTTCCCCTCTGTCTTCACTCTGTTCTCACTGACACTACGTTTCTGCTATGGTCTGCGGTTGACGACCTCGATATGAGTTTTTGATCATTCAATGGTTCCTTTTTTGTTTGTTTGTTTGGGGGAAATAACTTTGATTTGGAAAAATGTGCTCACGTACGGGAATTAGGGCCTAGATTGTAAGCCCTGTGGCAGTTGAATAATGTTCATTCCTGGCCTTTGGTTGTTGTTCCTGAATTTGGAGGTGTTTTGCTCTTTCTTGGGTGACCTGATAGCTCCCTGAACTTTGGGTCCCTGTGACACTTGAGACTCAGAGTTGGAGCTCCCTGCCTCTGAAAGTTCTGAAGGAACTGCGTTAATTCTAGAAGATTCCATGCAGCGATGTTTTAATTCTAGAAGATTCCATGCAGCGATGGCAGAAGAAGGAACCAGACTTCATCTGGGACTGTGGATGGGCCTTACGTGGCTAGGACTGGTGACCTGGGAGAAGGGTCGGAGGATAGTATCGTTTCTATTGGGGGACTTTAATTTCTGTGTGAGACCAAAGGAGGAGAGATGTATTTTGTGCAAAATTTAAATTTTATGTGCTACACTATCTATTGTAACCTGCCTGATGAGTTTGTTGGGACAGCCTAACTCATTTCTAAATGAAATGGAACCCAGTACGGGAGATGAGGTCTTGTTAGTCTGTACAAGTTGGTATCCCCATATATTTGAGGAGATCCTGGGCATAAAATGAAAGATCCTTGCAATACCCTTTGTGGGCTGGGAAGGAAAACCTGCTATGGACCCAAAACTTAAAAGAAGAGGCATCTTCAAGGTTCATATGTAGTCAAGCTATAAATGTACGAGTGGCAGACCCGATAAGCTTTTGAGGTCAAAACCCTTACCATGTTGAAAATAAAATCTTACATGTTAATAAAAGTATTCGTTTGCTTGAGAAGATAAGCTCAGAGAGTTATTAAGAAATATTAACTGAAGTCTTTTTTCATGGCCAGTGCTTAGTTTGCATGAATATCCAGCTTTGGGAGCTCTGAGTAAACAGAAGGGAATCTCGGCTCTGACTGCTGTAGAAACATCAAGAATAAGAGAGACTCGATTCCTAGTGGCGAATTCACAGTCTTGGCCTCTGAGACCAGTCCTTTAACTTGATTCCTGTTCTTTACCAATCTTGATGACACAACAACATAATGTATTTACTCCCTTCAGACAAGAAGGGCTGGGGCCCCAACTGCTGGGATTGACCCTCATTGGGAAATACCTAGCAAACAATAGCTTTGGCCATCACCTTTTCCCTAAGTGGCCCAAGTCTAGGGCCCGCCTTTCTAAGGACATCCCAGTCATCTTAGAATTGTTGTGTGTGCTGAGGGAACCGCAGCCCAGCCTAACCACTGACCGCTCAGTGTGTTCCTTGTCAGGGTGATCACTGAACTTCACCTGTAAGGTTCCTTCTTAGTACTACTTCCTGAGCTACCAACTTCCCAGCTCTTAACAGATACAATTGCCTTAGAACATGGCAGGGAGAGGCCGGAAGGCTTTCCAGTGTGGCGTTTTGATAAGCTTGGCCTTGGATGAGCACAATTTCAGAAGTCAAGAAGAATGGAGGTGGGCCAGGGAAATGAGACCAGACACTGGTGTGGGTTCTAGTAGTGGGGCCAAAGGTCCAGTAAGAACGTGACTCAGGAGGTAACAAGAAAGGACCATGTTGGGCACATGGTTATAGAATTTATTAAGAATTTTTTTCCATAGATATCCCTTTACTGTTCCAATGTAGCATATTGCATTGGGTTGCTGATTTTAAAGTGGATAATCAGGGCTACAAAGATGGCTTCTTTGTAAAGAAAGACAAGCCTTCTGCCAACCCCAAGGAACTCAGTTTGATCTCAGGGACCCCCATGGCAGAAGTCAGGAACTGAGCCTTGAAAGTGGTCCTCTGACCTCAACATGCCCACTGTGACCTGTGCCCCATCTATAAATTCATATATTTAAAATTTAAATGGTAAGAGAGATGGTTTAGCAGTTAGGGGCACTTGCTCTTGTCGAGGACCCAAGGTTAGTCCCCAACACCCTCATGGCAACTCACAACTGTCTGTAGCCCTTGATTTAAGGGATTCAACATCCTTTTGAACTCCAAGACATTAGCACATGCATGCAGGTAAACATACATAAAAAATAAAAAGTTTTATTTGTAAGTGACATAATTCAAGATGGAAGTGCACTCCTTTCCTAAGCACTTAACAGCGCTTTAATTATCTAACCTTACAAACAGTACATATATTTTAACGCATGGCTCCAYCCAGCTTCATCTTGTTTTTAGGCAGGTTTTCATTGTATAACGCAGGCTGATGTCACTCTGGGTTCCTCTAGTGCTGGGATCATAAGAGGGCACCAGCTTTTGAGAAAGAAAAAAAAAAGCAAATCAAACAAAAAACCCTGAAGCTTAACACCCCTCTCCACCTTCCTTCTAAAACTAGCTTGGAAGCTTCCCTGTGAACGTCTGTGTCTGCATGTTTTCCTCTCATGATGCCAGAGATGGACCCCAGGGCCTTTCGCCTGTGTTCACTCTGCTGGGCACCCCCTCCCCTTCTTAAACACTGAGCAGTTGTCACTGT
>BDUI01034387.1:0-20453 GCA_002335545.1 Apodemus speciosus | reverse complement strand
TCCATGTAAACTTAAGTTTAGGGGCTTTCAGAGCACAGCAGGTAGAGGAAATCATAATATACAACAAGAGTGTATTAGTCAGCTTTTTATTATTGACACACATGGTTGATGGAATTAACTTTCAAAGTAGAAAGGGTCGTTTTGGCTCACAGTTTTGAAGGCTTCAGTCTAGAGTCTTCTGAACTGAAAGCTTTAAACACGATGATGAAGCACTGAACCATAGTGAGTRCACAAAGCAGACAATTCAGTTCCACTTAAAAGCTGTGGAGATAGCCGAGAAAGCTGCAGAGTCTTCTTCAAAGCCACACTCATGACTACTGAGAACTGRTTCTTAGGCTTTGTCTTGATACTGCCCACAAATCCGGAATCTGTATGTCCAAACTCTGAAGTTCCCTATTCCCAATTACTCTTTGAGCCAACAGCCAATGGYTGAGCAGAGAAAGAGGCTGGACTTCTAGGTTCCTGGGAGAAGAAACAAGAGGAGAGAGAAATGATCTCTTCCAGAAGAAGGGAGTAAGATGGATCACACTGGGGAGAAACAGGAAGGAATAATGGCTGAAATGTAGGTCCAGAAGGAAAGCATCCTCCAGAAGGGCTGCCCAGAAGCATCTTAGGCATCAAAGGTAAGGGGGGCACCCAGAAGGAGCMAGAGTAACAAGAAAAAATATAGATTTAATAGGGGTTAAGTCAGGAATGCCAGAGGGGAGAATGTGCTGGCTGGGGAGAGGTTTACAAKTGTTCAATTATTGAGTTAGTCAAGGCATAACAAAATTAGCAAGTACATGTGTGTCTTTCATTTGTGAGTTCAGAGAGCTCTTGGACAGGTCCAGTGTGTACGCAACCCATCAGGAGCCAAACAAAGCAGATTAACTAATTCACCATTATGCATGACAGACAAAAGATTTACTTGTAGGCCCAGCTCCCATTTTCTACAACCTTCCAATAATATCAGGCGGATGACTGGCCTTTAAAGGGAGGCTCTGTGGGGACACTCTGGATACAAGGTATCTGAAGAAGTGTTATCTGCTTCCCCTCATTCTGCCACATCCTCTGAAAACCTAGGCATCCAGCCACTGCCTAGCTATAAAACAAAATGTTCTCTGGATGAAATAAGAGAAGGCTAAGCTCAGTCCCCATTATAAAAAGTTTCTTACTCCCTACAACAAATCTTCAAGCCTCTTCTTTTGTATCTTTGACAGTTGTGCCTGCTTTCCAAAGAGGTGGTGAACAGGATACATTATTTCCACACTGGCCATAGCACAGAGCAGTAGATGCTGAGGCCTGTGGCAGCTATAACATCAGACTTGTAACTAAGTTGGTCTCAGCATCCAGTACAGAGTGACATGAGGATGTAGGGCTCCTCCTCTGAACTTACGGTTCCATGGATCTAGTGGAAGCCTGAGAATCTTCATATTTACATCCTGAGCCCAATACTTAGAGAACAATTGTTGGAGCACAGAGTCATTCTCACATTGGAGGCCATAGCAGGACTAGTCTCTCCACCCCACACTTGCTCTGTTTCACTTCTGTCTATCTACTTCAGCTTTTTATTACACCGCCTCCTTCAGAAATGTCCTGTACTTAGCAGAGTGCCATGTCCTTGGATCTGTCCCAGCTACTTACTGCTCTGTTTCTTATAAATAGTTTGATCATCACCTTGAGAGCTGAAGGGGAGCCAACACCTTATCTCCCTGGGATGCTGCTGCTTTGTGGTAAGTGTGTGTGTGTGTGTGTGTGTGTGTGTGTGTGTGTGTGTGTGTGTGTGTGTGNATCTTAGAGTAAATCTGACCCAGGGCGTAGTAAAAGCTCTGACACAATTAACATGCCCCAGCAGTTATTATTCCCAATGAGGGCCAGCAAGATGGCACAGCAARTAAAAGTGCATGTCATGTCACAGGTACCACCATGTAAGCATTTGGGMAATCTCATYGCTTATAGGAAAGCAGTGAGGTTTGAAGATAAACGACACTCTGTGACCCACATACATAATTCTGCCACTAGCAGGGGGCATGTCAGAGCTCCAGTTGCTGAGGAGGAGAAAAGCAAGCACTCAGTAACGGTTCTGATTTAGCTTGAGTCCATTATTTTTTACTGCGMAGTCTCATGCACTAAGCCTTGGAGTTACTCATAGATACCTGGTAACTATCCTGGAAGTTCATAAAAATGATAGTAATGACACATGACATTTTTATTACTGTGGGATTCCATGTGGTTGCCTATGGTCCTCCTCTTCCATCATAAATGCCTTTTAGATTCTGTATGAAGTCCTGATCTGGTGTGGAACAGTCTAGAGAAGAAGCTAGGAACTTACACAGTAATGAGTGATGTGGAATCTGTCAGAGTCCTGACAGAGAGGAAAAGACAGGTTCAAAGTAGACAACTTAAAAAAAAAAAAAAACTCTTGATAACAGAACTATGTGCAAAATGTAGGTGGGGCTTAGGAAATGTAACACTAAGCACGGTATAGTTTCTCCTTTGCTGAATAGCAGTGGGACAAACCTTTAGCTTACAGATGTGTTTTATTATAGAAGTAGCAGCACAGACATGCTGAGTGGCCAGCATGAACTCTGGCCTTTGCTAAGTGAAATTACAGTGATGCCATTGGGCTGACAGTGGGCCACTATCTTCTATGATGTTGAGGTTCCCAATTGGAAAAAACACAAGCCAAAATTATTCAGCAAAGGGACCTATTAATACAGCCCGTAGAATTCAGCTTTGAGCTATTCGCAGCACAGTATGAAATGGTTCAGAGAGCAATTAGAGACGCGAGCAGGAGAAATCCAGTACGTTTCTCAAAGGCTAATCTCCACTGGAAAAGAAAATATTTCTGAAAATGAGGATTGAATCCCAGACAGGGAGATAAGAAGCAAAGAAAAAACAAAAAATCATAGCTATTCAACTAGGCATACCTAGTATTTTTAAATGAGAGATATGGTTTGAATTTTAGGTATTCAAAGAAACAAAATAATATTAAAAGATCCAGCCCTTATTGCAACAGGAGGAATATTCCTATATTCAATCTCAGAAAATGGGAAAATAGAAGCTAGGTTGGGTAAAGTGTTTTCAGTTCAAGCTTACAGACCTGCATTGCACACCAAACATGCACCTATAAACCCAGCAGTGAGAAAGTAGGAACGTGGATTTCACAGTCTCACCGGCCAGCCAGTGTAGGTGAAGCAGAGAAATCTAGGTTCAACAGAGATCCTGTCTGAGAAAAAGAAATGAGGTAGAGGGCAATAGACAAAGACTACTAACAGCAGCCTCTACTTTCCACATGAGCCCACGTGAATGAGCAAACTCACACACATATGTGCACATGAGTGTCCAACACACAAACACGGAGGATAAAGAATAACATGTCAATCTACAAATTAATGAATATGAAAACAGGAAAGGAACATATTCCTTAAAAGGTAGACAGGAATCTCATGTGATTTGCAGGGATATTAATATTTCCTTTCAGTCTGGAAGAAAGAAGGGTAAGGCAAGAGAGGGGAGGTCAGCAGTAGGACAGAGTTTGGACCAAGGTGTGAAATTACAAGAACAGCGGTGCATTCAGGGATTGGTACCTTGCTAGGGACAGTGCAAAGCACAGTATACTTGGGAGGAAAATGAAGCAAAATTTGTATTAAAATGTAGACTGGTGCCAAATYGAGATAGACRATTTGGAAAGAAGAGACASAGGGAGACACTATGCTAAATGTTTAATAAGTCATGTGAACAGGCATGGCTTGCTCAGTACAAGATGTGCTGTGGTCCCACCATTGCCAGKAAACTCGAATATAATGGGACAGAATGAAGGACAGTGGGTCTGGAAGTAGAAGCTTAGTCAAAAAGTAAACATCAAGGAGAGAAAATAACTATGGACAACAGAGTTTGATAATGGACACATGCGAGAAACAGTATGAGGTCAACATTGAAGCATACAGTCACTTCAATAAGATGTGTAAAAAATGGAAAGGGATTTTGTCWMTGAAATTTCTTGACTAGCTTTTTAAAAAAGATGTTTATGCCCATGGTCAGGATGGCTTGGGTGTGAGACCCAAACAATTGAATCATGAAATTAAGTTATTGCCCTGCATCAAATTGAGATGATGAATCCAATAGCTGAGAAGACCTAATATAGGAAACTACCTTGGGGTAATGGGTCTTACAAACAGGTGGAAATGAAAACAAGAGAATTAGAATTAGAGACCAGTTATCAATAGGCTGTATCTGACTTTAAACAYTCTGTCATGGGAATATTCAGGTGAATAGCACAGCAGCAGACATTCAGGARACATGGGATGGAGGATACCAACACTGAGCACCATTTATAACTCAATAAATAGTCTAAATATTTTTCTAGGCATTAAGAAGTTCTGACTTGCAGACTTATGCATTCATGGTATGAAATAGGAAGGACCAGATCTTTTCTGATTTGTAGTTCACTTACCTCTGTGGTTTATTTCACATTTTCTCCAGTTAGTTGGGTGTGATAATGCATGCTTTTGAAAGTAGTACTAGGGAGACAGAGGCAGGTATATCTGAGCTTGAGGCCTGCCTGGGCTACACAGAGAGTTTCAGGCCACCCAGGGCTATATAACATGACAAAGAAAAACAATTTGGAAATGTGTTAGTTTCTTGCTGTCACTATGATAAATCACGCCAACTTTGTGAGTTAAAACAACAGCAATTTGTCATCTTTCAGGTCTGAAATGTATAGCAAAGGGCCCAAACCAAGGTTGTCATTTCTTTAGGACTATAGTTGCTCTGGGGTTTTAGAGGGAATTCTTCCCTTGCCTTCTCCAGCTTGTACAGACTCCTGTCATTCCTTGGCCCATTGGCCCTGCTCTCACCTTCAAAGATAAATTAATGTCTTTGTTACTCTTACTTTAGATACAGTTTAAGGAGAATAGAAAGATGGAAAAAATAGTAAGACATAGGAAGGAAAGGAAGCCCCTCTACCCTGAGATCTGATTTACATTGACTTTGGGTGAAAGTCAAGATCTTTAATACAACTAGTCCAAATCAAAACTGGTGTGAAGAAATGCCTATGGGGGCAACACCCCCTTTTCTTAAAGAGACTTCAAACACAAGTGGTAAAACAATAAATGAACTCTGCTGAGCCCCCCAAGTGTGTGCCCTTGTGAACAGCAATGTTTCCTCACCATCTAAATCTAAGCAAGGCACTTTATAAGCCATGTGCATTTGTCACGCTTCTCTAGAGTCACAGAACTTATGGAAAGTCTGTCTATATTAATGGAATTTATTGTAATGACTTACAGTCTGCAGTTCAACTAATCCAACAATGGGCAGGTATGGGTAGCAAGTCTAAGAATCTAGTAGTTGCTCATCCTGATGTGGCTAGTTGTTTCACCTGGTCTTCTGTATAAGGTGGAGTCCTGAAGAAGTAGGTTCCAATAGATCTGCTTGCAAGTAAGTATAAGCAGGCGAGGAGTGAGTCTTCCTTCTTCCAATGTCCTTATGTAGGCCTCCAGCAGGTGCGACCCAGATTAAAGGTGTGTACCACTACACCTGGATCTGAAACTTGCTTTGTCCCAGGCTGACCTTGAACTCAAAGACCTGCTTCCCTCAGTCTCCGGGGATTGAAGATTTGTACTACCTTGCCTGGGTCGAAGCTTTTCATGGCTACTATGCCTCAAGAACTCTATGTCAAGATACARGTTAGAAACCTGTGTCTTCCAGTATCAAGATCTGGATCACAAATGTGCCCTACATTTTTGGATTGTAGTTCATTTCAGATGTAGTCAAGTTGACAACCAAGAATATCATCCTACCACCTTACAGCTTCATTTGCACAAGGAAATTACAAATAAGAGAAACAAATAATCCAGCTCATATATTTTTTAGTTAGAAACTACTTTTATGAAGGAGAGAGGGTCCTGGTCCTGAAAAGACTGATCCGGTATGGTTGGGGAGTACTAGAACAAAGAAATGGGGGGGGGGATTGGGGATTGGGAAGAGAGAAGAGGACTTATGGGACATATGGTGAGGGGGGACTGGGAAAGGGGAAAGCATTTGGAATGTAAACAAAGAATATAGAAAATAAAAAAATTCTAATAATATTTAAAAAAAGAAACTACTTTTATAAATTCAAACGCCATAAAATCACGCGCACGCAGGCACACACACACACACCACACACAAGACACAGGCACATGCAGACATAGGCACACACAAACACAGACATACACAGAAACACACACATGGACACAGAGATGCACAGAGACATATGTAGACACACAGAGACACACACTTCTTAACACATATATATCATTATTAAGACACTTGGCTCTCTATYGCTCTGTCTCTTTGTCTCTTACTCTCTCTTCTTCCTTTCCTCCCTCTATTTTTCCATTCCCCCTAATACTTAAATACTTAAAAAGTATATAATCTACTTTTCTCCCATCTCTTTTATAATAAATACCAAAGATGCTTTATATTGATCGATTGTGAAATTTCTTCATGCTGTAGTTTAAGTATCTAGCCATGCATGAATAGAAAATTCATCAGAACTCTAGAGCCAGCAGTAGCTCCCACTGTCTCTGACATCCTTGCTCTTTCTTTTACTTGTAAGAATGTTGGTGATTTTATTAGACCTACCTGGATGATCCAAGCATCTTCTCATCATAGCATCCTTAGCTTAATCACCCTGGATCATCCCATTTGCCATGCCAGGAATATTTTTAAAAGTCCTGAGGATTGGTATGAGAAAGTTTTGGGAAGCTATTATTTTGCCCATTAGATTGATGCTTTTTTAACCAGATAAGCTATAACACAGAAAAGGACTTCCAAATAAATGACTATTGAATGAATGGATAGATGAATATGTGGCAGAAATTTTGAAAGAGCAAGAGTGCCGGAAGCATGGTCTGGGGATTGAACTATTTACAGTAAGTAAGCATTTCCTGGTTTTTAAATACTACTGGAGATGAATGGTCCATGAACCAGAATGGAGATGTGGAGTTTGGCCAATATATGGCTCTTTTTAAACAAACAAACAAACAAAACCCTAAAGAAATATTTGGTTATCTATAGACATTTTATTCTGTAATGGCCTTCTCTGTTTTTGTTACAGATGAGACATGGCATGAGGGAAAACAGGGCCCTATGGGGCGGGACATGGTTCTGGAGCCAGGCCAGCTGGAAATCATAGCCGCTACCCCTTACGGAATTTCAGGAAATCAATTATGCTCTCAGACCCTGGTTTACTTCCACTTATTATTAAAATGATAAAATTCTAGGTTCCAGCATTGCCCTAAATGTGCAAATTAGTGACAGAATTTAAATSACCAGATTTGCAGAAATTTGTTTTATGTTTTGTTTTGTTTTGTTTTGTTTTCTATCAGTTTCCCTAACTGGCTTGAGTCAGTCTTGCAAAGTGTGCTGACATGTTTTTTATTTTCAGTGTTCACTTTAAACTTCAGGATTACATCTAAAGATTATTATTGTGTCCCTCAGATGCCTTGGGGGATGGCTGAAGTTTAATAGAATCTCATTCCTCCACAGAGACAGCCCTGCAGGGATGTATCTGAGGGCAGCCATCAGCCCTAGCTGTTGTACACTCACCTTGGGTAGGAAGGAGGACAGGCCATTCCCTGGAGCCAGCAACACATGCAGGGAATCAGATGATGTGAGGCCAGGTCAGCTTTGGCTTCCTGTTAGTACATCTGCCTCCAGCATCTACTCTCTCCCTACAGAACAAATGTGACATAGTGGGAAATTATTTCTAAAGAAATTTACAGGCCCTTGAGCAAAAAGTTGATCCCATTACCCATCAATCTTCATTATAATAAGAAATTAGAGTTGAGAAGCCCCCATGGAGAACTCAGGACTGCCTYCTTTCCACACCTGCAGAGGGTCACCTCACAATTACCCTGTACAAGACTTAGAGAATTATAAATTTTACATTAAAAGCTCCATTTTAATAAATCCACTTCCAGACTTCTTCCTTGGTTTCTCCTATAACTTTTTGCTGCTTGATACACCTGAAAGAGCCTGGTGCAGATACCAAAATAACTTCTGGTTTACAAGAGCAGGTAGCTACTCGTAAATAGACAATCCAGTAGAACATAAATCCAGGTCACTCATCAACTGAAGCTCTAATATGGAAGTGGTTTTGGTTTCTCCAAATATAACTTCTGAGCTCTGGCGAAAATCAAATATGCTAATTAAGGTTTCCATGGGAATTAATAGCATGGGAATATCTGGAGAACTGATAGAAATGGCAACTTTTGGACCACTGATAACCTACTGGTTCTAAAGTTGTGGGGGAGAAGCCAACATGTCTGGTTTAACAAGGCACCCAGTTGATGTTCCTGCACAAACCAGTTTGAGAAGCATCAGACTAAATCAGAGACTTCTATTTCCAACAATGATTCAAAGAATCCATGCTGTCTCCATCTTCTGACTTTGCTGATATGACAGAAAAACAGCTGCCAAAAGGTCATGTTGAAACAGTTGGGGACCACCCAGGAGAGACGTAAAATGATCAGATAATGGACAGAGGCCAAACAGGAGTCATGTCTTTTGTGCTTTCATGGAAGGCTGAAGCAGGAACCTAGACCTCCTGTGAAACAGCAGAGTTACAGCAAAAAGTTATATGCATATCCTTCTCAGAGATGCAGGCCACATGTGCCCTTCCTAAGAATCTCCCTCATCCTGACATTCTGAGATGGCAAGTGAGTTGCAGCCGGTGAGCTCAGGTACTGGTCAGTATGGACCAAATGCTCTCCGCAAATCTGAACCCATCATTTTTTAGTAGTAATGACAGGACACTGAACACAAATTGCAGAGCCCTTATTTACATAGAATGACTCAGATGGAAACTGTTGATGAGAACATTTCTTTCTATTTCAGATGCTCCTTGTCCTTGTTTTGAGTAGCTGCATGGTTTCTTGCTCATGATCAGAGCCATGACTCCCATAGAACTCAAGCAGATACCCTAATAATAACAAGGTATGCTTACATTTCCCTGGGTCCTGACTCACTTCTATCATCTTCTAGACAGAAGAACTCTTCCTAGTGATGATGTGCATCTTTGACTGTATTGGCCAGAAAGTCAGACACATTTCCTTCACAACTTTGGATTTCCCCAGAGGCAAACAGCCTAGGATATTTTGAACTCTGTGCATCTTGAATGAGGAGAAGTTTTGATGCAGTAGATGATACTCTCCAGGAAACATAGCCAAAGGATAATAATAAAATGGGCATACACAGGCCTCCCACTCAGTTTTAACAGAGTTAGGTAGTATTCTAGGAGCTCTTGTCTGGCTTACCCATTTCATTACCCTTTCTGGAAATTTTATACTAACCACTTCTTTCTGTTTTCATAGACTCTGACATTTATCTACACTACCTTAAAACAGATTTATATTTGCTCTTCTTGGGTTTTACATAAACAAAATCATAATGTTGATTTTCTCTAGACTACTTCTTTGGTTCAATATAATATTTCTGATATTTATTCCTACCACAATTTGTAACTATAATTCACTCGTTTCTATGGATGTCTTTCATATTGTGTGGCTATACAGATATCTTTTTATTTCTCCTACTGCATAAATTGTTCCTATTTGCTCATAGTAATTTAAACATTAATGTATGTATTTCCTCTTGAACATTCTCCAGAGTATTTCAGGATGTGTACTGATGAAATGAACTGCTAAACTCTACCATATTCTCATTTTGTAGGTTCACTGGAAAATGAGCAACTCTTTATGCATAAATGGAATTTGACAACAACCAATAATGATAAGGATGCATAACAGAGGAGTTTCTCATCTGCTTCCAGCAGTGGCATATATTTTTTATAAAACTACTCTGTAAAGTAATGTATAAATATATGGCATAGTCTGGAATAATGCTTAGATAAAAGGATAGTGAGCATAGCATTCTGTAAATCCTTGAACGCTGATTCTGGAAAGAACATTAGGATACTAAAACAAATTTACATGTGAGTTAGAAGTTCTCCACTGACCGTAAACACATTCACAGTGGGAAATTCTAGTTATAATGAAAGAAGTCATTGTAATTATTCTTCTAGGTAACTGGTGGATTCCTCAGAGAACATGGCTWTATTGAAGGCAACTATACATTTTGGTGATCACAGAAAACCTATATCACCTACAGCTTATATATCCTCATCTACACTGCTGCTCCCGACAATTTCTGCTCTTGAATTTTATAGTTAAGAACATTTTTGACTGAAAGACAAAATATCACAAACATTTACAATATTGTAGTTCCTTCAACCACATTATCAAATGATTCTGTACAAGGGTTCTCATTTGCACAAATAATTAATATMATTCAATTGGTGCACATTTTGAGAGATCTGTTCAGATGATATATAGGATAACCTACAGCATGAAAGAAAGTCTGGGAAGATAATTTGGGGGCGGGGTTTGAGAAGGAAAAAGCACCACATGTATGTCCCGAACAGATTGCATGCTCAAATGAGATCTGAGAGACAAATGGCCACTGCTGACCAAGCTCTGCATGCAGGAATGCAACTGTCAAGGTGAAGGAATGCCAGGCACAAAGCCAGCCTGAACAGTCAGCAAGAGGTGATTTGTTGTGTTCTTGTTGTTTCAATGTTAACAGTATGCAAGGAAATCTGTGTCAAAATACTGTCTGTACACAAACAGAATGATAAAATTCCACAGTGACAAAAGCAAAAGGAAGCCACTGTTTGTACAAAAATGATAGTTTGGAAATGCTCAAAAAAGGCAGCTGGAGAGCTTCTTTGAGGTTAAGGGCACTTGTTGCTCTTGCAGAAGACCCTGGTTCTATTCCAACCAAACACACATGGTAGCTCTCAGCCATCCATGAGTACAAATACAGGAGATTCAAAGCCCTCTTCTGTCTTATGTGGGCACTAGGCACATATGTGGTACACAAACTTACTTTCTCACAAAACATACACATAACAATAATTCAAAATAAATGATCTGTAAAGCCTTAAATAGAAGGATAGCTTTACCATTAAATAACCCTTAAATAACTTAAAGTAGCAACCTGGAAAGAAAGTTGATGTGATTTTCAGGGTTCTGATATCATATAGTTAACCATTCAGATTGCAACAACAACACCAACAAATTACAGGTGTACAGCAAATGATATTTTTTTTATTTGAAGAAAATGTTGAAGAAAAAATTTGAAGAAAAATTTTAGAAGAAAATTAAAGAAAGTATGTAGGGAAAAAATGACATAAACTATCCTTAAAGGAGCATAGACACTGGCCTTGTCTGACAAAACTTGAAAAGAACTCTGTGAAACATATTCAAAAAGTGACAGAAAACCGTGTACAAAGAAGGGAAAGAAATCAGTCAGGCACAGGMCACCAGGAAGGGCATGAGAATGTTGCTAAAGAAGGAAATATTCAGTCAAATCCTGTAGAAATATTGGAACTGAAAATTATAAAAACTGAAGGGGAGATTTTATTAGAAAGACTCAGTGGGCAAAGCAAACAAACAAACAAATGACTATACCTGAATACAGGACAGGAAGGACAGTTTATATTATCTTGTCTGTGAAACATGAAGGAAAATGAAGATAAGTTCGTAAGTAATAAGGGGCTCATGAATAAAGTGAATCAGAGTAAAAAAAGAGAGAAAGGAATATTGACAAATAGTATTTTTTATTTTTTCTGTTTCATTTTTTATTGGTTATCTTATTTATTTACATTTCAAATGTTGTTTTCCTTCCATTTCCCCTCCACAAAACTGTCATCCCATTCTCCCTTCCCATGTTTTCATGTGAGTGTTCCCCTACCCACCCACCTACTCCTACCTCACTACTCTAGCATCCCCATACACTGGGGCATTGAGCCTCTATAGGACCATGGGCCTCCTTTCCCATTGATAAGGCCATCATCTGCTACATATGTAGCTGGAGTCATGGGTCCCTCCATGTGTACTCTGATCCATGTAAGTCATATTTTAATCAAACTGTCAAAAGAGGGACCTAGTGGGAAATGGCTCTAAAGATAAGAGTACTTGCTGCAGGAACTTTCCTGTCCAATTTCATCAGTACAGACAGGGTCTATGATTGGACAGGGGAATATGGGGCAGGGCTAGGAGTTGTAGAGGACAGACAAGTGCTCCTCAAGGAGGTGTGTGGAAGGTCAGAGATTCAAGATGGCTTCAGATGTTTTTCTGGTGTTTTTAAAAGGTTAGAAATATTGGGATAAGACTTTTATCATCGTCAATTGGCATCTTGTAATTCTTATTATAATATACATAAATCTGATTGGCTAACTAAGCATTAAGAGTCATGTTCTACAGGGTAATATGGTTGTTGAGAGCTGGAAGATGTGGGGTGTATGGGATTTGCATGGAAGCAAGAGGATGCCTCAGGTCACTGTCGGGACAATGATGTTGTAACCTCCAGTGCCAATACCAGACCAGGACCAAGGCCTGTCGGGTTCCCAGGAGTGGCTGAGGCTTCTCTAGAGAGTCAATGGCAGTCCAAAGCCGACAAGTAGAGTTTGCAGGGGTATCATTTTTAGTATTTCCCACAAGTACTGACTGATATTGACYGGGGTTCAAGTTGTAGTACATACCTGGTGCATACAACAGTCTGTAGCTCCAATCCTACAGGATCCGACACTCCCTCTAGCTCAATGGACCCTGCATGCTTGTTGGTATGCAGACATTACATGCAAGCAAAATGCCCATACACAAAAAGAAAATAAATAAAGATATTTCTTAAAATAGCATCAAGAGAAAAGCAGATGACCCCTATCAAAGGGACCCTCAGTAATAACACAAGGAACCAATTTAAATATATCTAGAGAAGCAAAAAGAGAGTAAGATGTCATTTTTAAATAACTTAAGGGAGAAAGATCAACCAAGAATTCAAAAGGCAGTAGAACCATCCTTCAAAATCAAGGTATTTCCTGATTAATCTAAATCCAGGTTATTCTAAGTCTTTCCATAAGAATTAAAAAATAATAGATAACTCAAAGCTGCACAAGGAAACATGTATTTTTTAACAAAGGTAACTTTCATCCTTATGTGATTTGGATGATGAATGAATAAAATAATTATAAATCTGTGTTATTGAACACAATGTATAAAAATGTAATTTGGACAACCTTGTAAGGACCAAGGTATATGGAGCATAATTCTGCTTACTATTAATGTGGATATTAATTCATACCAGATCATTATAAATTTAAGATGCTATTTGAACCTACTATAATAACCCATAATTATAATCCATGGTAACCACTAAAAATACATCTATAATATACATACAAGAAGAAATGAGGAGAGAATCAAAGTAGTATCTTTAAAAAATTGGGCAAACACAAAAACAGATGGAATGAAGAAAAATAAGAACAAAAGAGTTAACAGCCATGAAAATCAAGTAAGAAAGTATTAATATTCTTTATTTTAATGATGTCATGTGCATAAATGGATTAAGTTCTCTGATCGAACTGTAAAACTCAATAAAATAGAATTTTAAAACAACTATATTAATGCTGTTCACAGGGAATTTTATTTTTACTTCAGAACAATGTTATTGTTTGACTGCATCCTTTCCTCAAAAATAAAAAGGCATGTGTAATATATAGCAAATATATTAACAAGTGCTATTAGTGAGAGGCAATGATGCCAAGAGGTCTCTGCCCTGTAAATGGATTAATGACAATTATAAAAAGGCTTGAAACTGAAAGTTCATTTTTTTGTCCTTTTGCTTTCTGTCATTGGATGACAACAAAGACATGAAAAGTCTCTCTAGATGTCAACTGTTCTTTCTTAGACTTCTAATCTCCATAACTTTAAGAACTAAATCTGCATCCACTATAAATTAGACAGTCTATAGTATGCTGGCACAGTAGCATAAAATAGACCAAGAAAGAAATTGAGTTCTGAAAAGATGAGCTATAGCAGGTAATAGAGGATATAGAAGGGAGTTTTGAAATGAATGATTACAGGCTGGAAGAATTTAGAGGAATAGGCTAGGAAAAGCCTCAATAGCTGTGAATGGAGCATCAAGAGCAATTTTGTTAAGGGCTTGAAAAAAAAAGAGCAAACCTTAAGAGAATCCCAGAACATCTCAGAGATTTCTTAAGTGGGCACAATCAGTAATGTACATAGTAAAAGCCATTGTGATGAAGACTTGGATGTAATGGAATAGGAAGATATTGGGAAATTGAGTCAAGGCTGTCCTTGTTATGTGCATCTTGGAACAACTGTGTCTGGGGCCTAAGGCTTCATGGGAAGCAGAATTCAACAATGACAGACTAGAATATCTGGCAGACAAGTCTAAACAGAAAACTATTTAAGAAATGCCATGGCTACGTGGGACTGTGTACAGTAAAAGAGGATGAAACAAATTATTTGAAAATTGAATATATAACATTAAAGTGTTTTTGTTCTGTTTCCCTTTTAATAAATTAGCTGAAGGAATTATTTGTGGTATTAAGTAGATTTTATAACTAATCCAGAATGTGGATAGGTTTGCATTATTGTGATCATTGTGATCATAAACATACTGTTATGGAAAAGTGTTTTAGTCCTTAAACCAGTGGGAAAGTGACCCTGAAAACATTTCAGAAATCTTATTTGTGTGTAGACTGGATTTCATGGTGTATGTGTACAATGTTGAATGTCTTCCTGTATTTCAGATTATTTTATTTATTTATTTTCAGCCTCATTTATTTATTTATTTATTTATTTATTTATTTATTTATTTAATCTATTTATTTACTTAGTTATTTATTTACACATAGTATCTTTTCATGAACTTAAAGCTCATGGTTGACTGGACTGGATAGCCAGGAAGGCTTTGGGATCTTTCTTTCTATGCTTTCTAGTATTGAGATTAGAGGTATATACCTTGATACTTGGTTTTACTGGGTGGTAGGGAATCTGAACTCAAGTCCTCATTTATCCATGATGTTGAGCCATTGTTGAATTTTTGACTTAGAGATAGTGTAAGGAATCAAAGTTTTTACAAATTCCCTCTTGGGACCATTGCATTCAGCTCTAGGGCTGTCTCTGAACTCTGCTTTCCAAATTCCAGTACATAACTCTTCTCCTTTCCTACCAATGGATTACATTGGTCCAAGTTTGGCTTTTGCTTCAACCTTAGAGAACATAAGTGGTCAATATTGGGAACAACAATGGGTTATTAACTATGCAGACTACAGAGCCAGGTGAGCCAAGATGTATATGTCAAAGGATGTACTGGATATTCTGATGGCCTAAGCAAGATATACTGTAAGGGTGAAGTTACCATAGTTATCCAAGAATATTTACCATAGATAACAGAGAACTCTTCCCACAAGGGGAATGTATTCCTTGAATTGTAATGGCATCAGAGTGCAACTGCAACCTAAAAGAATTACAGTTAAAAGACTCCATCCTATAAGAGAAGCTGTAAAGCCTAGGAATCACAGCAACAACTAAGTTAGGATTGTGGTCAAATCGGTAGGGCAGAATTCATGATACTGTGAACTCCACCAACCTGCCTTAGCTGAAGAGATTGCAAATGTGAGAGGAGAACCCACTAAAGTAGTGGGTTTCTAAATTAATGTCATTCTTAGTTGTATTTTAAATAATTACTTTCCTACTCACAGATAAATATAGTTCTTACCCATCAACAATAAAGCTTCTTTTTGCAACAGATAGAAAGTAATATAGAAATCCACAACTGGTCAAAATGTAGTTCTCAGATTCAACTGATACCTGTGCAATGTAAGCCTTATACCCAAGAGGAGGGTCACAGCAAGACTGTAACAGCCAGAGGCCTATGACATCTGCTGCTATATAGAATTAGATTTGAAAGGAAAAATAAGACCATAAAATCTCAACAATGGTTGCCTAAAATAGGCTGGAATGATGACGGCACCAGTTGACATGCAATATAGGCAGGTAAAATTACACAGTGTCCTACCCCTAGAGGAAGAGCTATGGTAGTCAATGGCTGCTGAGAGAGGATGGAATAAAGTGTCCTTCAAATATGCAACTGCATATATTAKCCAATCCCAAGTGGTCAGAACACATGTACATATGAGTTGTAAATAATGATAGATGGAGTCAGTTGGATGTATATTCATGTGTTTGCATACATATATTTGTAAATATATGTGAATAGATCCAACAATAATAATTAAAGAAGATATCTTAAATTTTGGAGGGGCAAAACATTGGATGGCTTTCAGGGGATGCAGAGAGGTGAGAGAGATGCGGAAGCAATGTTCACATATGAAGCTCATAAAACAAAATTATAGACTCAATTCCCCAGTGAATGTGGATTCATAAAATGTCAATAAAATAAAGCAAAATATATTCAAAATCAAAACAAAAATAGTATGTATTGACCAAGTTGGCTTCATTTCAGGGACAGTTCTACACATATAAGTCAATAAATATTATTCATCACATAGACACAAAAGCAGAAACCACATAATCATCTCATTATATAGGGAAAATGTCTGTGATAAAACAAAAGACAACTTCATCATAAAAGTTATGGAAAATCTAGAAATAGAAATGTAATTAAGGCTGTAGCAACTAAAACTATAACTATATGTTGTCAAATGGAGAAAAATACAAAGTCTTTCCATTAAGATCAGTAACAAGACAAGGGTTCCTACTCCCTCTATTCATATCAAATATACTACCTGAAAGCATAGCTAGAGCAATAAGGCAAGGGAGGAAAATAGAGAATAAAGACATAAATGAGTCTTAATTTTCAAATGATGGAATTCTGTATGTAAGAGACCCAAAGACTCTATCATCAGCTCTCATATCAAGTAAACACTTTTAGTAAAATACAAGTTTCCAAAATCAACTCACAAAAATCATTAGTCTTGTTTACTATGTACCAGTGACACATACACTAAAAAGAAATGACAGAAAYCATCCCCCTCCACATATGCACACATACACACATGCACACAGGAATAAACCTTACCAAAGAAATGAGATCCCTCTGTAATAAAACTTTAAGACCATTATAAAAKAAATTGAAGAAGTCAACAGAAGATAAGAGACCTCTTATGCCAATGAATTGAAAGAATTAATCTCATAAAAATGGCCATCCTGCCAAAAGCAATCAACAGATTCAATTTAATATCAATCAAACTCCAAGACCAGTCTTCAGAAACATAAAACAAAGCTGAATTTTATTTTTCTGCTTCTTTTCTTTAACTAGATATTTTCTTTATTTACATTTCAAATGTTATCCCATTTCCTCATTTCCCTCTGAAGAACCCCTGYCCCATCCCCCATCCGCCCTCCCTCTATTCACCAACCCACCAACTCCTGCTTCGCTATCCTGGCCTTCCCCTATACTGGGTCACAAAAAAACAAACAATTGCAATCTCAAACAAACAAACAAACAAAAACAAAAAAAAATACTGCAGGAAGTTTAAGACTTCTTGATTTCAAACAATACCCCAGAGCCATGGCATTAAAGCTATCATGTACCAGCATAAAACAGACATGTAAATCAATGCATTAGAATGGAGGACCCAGATATTATTAGTTCATGCTATCTGTATTTTGAAAAAAATATCATTTTAAAAATATACGTTAGACACAACATCTTTTACAAATGGTGCTTAGAAAACTGGCTTTAAACCTTCAGAACGATGAAACTGGATTGTCATTGCTTGCCTTGCACGAATCTCAACAACAAAGACCTAAGCATAAAGCCTGGTACTCTGATACTTTTAGGGAATAGAGGATGTGTCTCTGTCAAGACAGCGACAGTGGGTACTTTCTAACCGGATTCCTATAGTGCAAGGAATGAGAAATGACAACTGGGATCTCATGGCACTAAAAAGCCTCTGTACAGCAAAGGATTGCTGTCTAGAAAATACAAAGAACTCAAATCTCAGCACATGAAGAAAAATATAAATAAAAGTGGGCTCTGGAACTGAACAGAAAGTCCTCAAAAATTACAAATACTTAACATACAATTTGAAAAGTGTTAAACATCTTTGAATAGTAGGGAAATATGCATTAAAACAACAGTGATATTTCACTGCGACACAGTCAGAATGGCTATGCTCAGAAGTGTAAATGACTACAAGTCCCAATGGAGACAGTAGGGATGCAAAATAAGCATAAACACGTGTAGAAATCAGTTGGGATTATCCAAAAGGCCTAGGGAACATTTGACCTTAGCATACAACTTCGAAATAYTGTGCATTCTAGAGCAGCAATAGTTGTGGATCCAAATCCATTGCTGTCTTTGTCACAACTCTAGGAAGCAGAATCAACTTAGATGCACATGAACTAATGGCTATATAGGAGAAGTTTCAGAGAAATAAATACACAATGCAATATTACTCAGTTGTAAAAAAATAAAATATATGAAGGTATGGGGCTTTAAAAAAATACACTTAGTAATGTTATCCAGTAACAGAAAGACAAATGCAACATGTTCTCTCTCATATGTGGATATAGCTTGGAATCTTCTGTATGTCCAATTTTGAGGCACAATTAGAAACAAGCAATTAGAAACAAGTCCTTGGGAATAAAGCCCCTGGGGAGGGGAGGTGGTAAAGTACAGGAAAAACAAACATGTGAGTACAGGATACTAGGAGGAAGGCTTTACCAAAATGACAAACTACCAAAAMTCTATGATCAAGAATTAAGAAAAATATGAATGATAGGTGCAGGGATACCTCTCTGTGCATTATGGATTAGGGAGGCCTCAGAGACACTCTAAGAACATGGGACAATCTGTTGCCATTGCATACGGTTTTCCTTCATAACTAAGTTGTAGTTGTATCTGAGTTAGATAGGTAAGACTGTTCTTTGCCCTTCTGCATTGGTGCTAGGATGTGTTGACTGTGGGGTATTAGGAAAAAAATCCACTGGAAGGAAACAAATTAGGAACTGCTGTAAGGGCACACTYTGAATCTGGAACTAAAAAGCCTCTGTAAGAACTTAGACATCGTTAGAGTTAGCACCTTTACAGAGTGATTTGGGCATTAGGATTCCATCCTCATGAACAGATAATACCAATTATAGAAGGGAATATTTCTTAAAATATGATCTATTGCTTTTTAATTTTCATTCAATAACTATTTTCATCTCTTTGCACAGAATGATGTGATAAGGTCCCAACCAGAAGGCATTTCCTCATTCTTGGCCATCCATTTTCCAGAACCATACAAAATATATTTCTGTTCCTTAGAAATAACTCATTTCATCACTCTATTCTGTTTTAGAAGTAGACAATAGACAAAGTATATTTCAACATGTATAAATATGTTGAAAGTGACAGGATGGAAATTATGTTACATGCCAAATGAGTCTTAGAGTTGCTGTGTTAATTCAAAATACAATCAACTTCTAAGTAAAATACTACTGCATGAGATAAAGAAGAACATCATATGTCCTTTAATGGGCTAATTTATCAACAAGCCATAATGATTGCAAAATGCATGCACCAAATCACTGAAGACAACAATGATGAAGCAAACAAGAAAACAGGAGGTGAGAGGTCAGCTGTGAGGTAATGTGGGTGAACTTAAAGACACCACTTTTAATGGTGGGTATGACATGCAGACTGAGGGTAAATAAAGATACAGAGGACTTTAACAACACTACAAATCAATTAAATCTGACAGGTACATATAAAACACTCAGGCTAAAAGCAACAGAAGACACATTTCCAAGTGTTCATTTAACATTCTCCAGAATAGATACTCTATTTCTCCACAAACAAGGTCTAGYGACTTAAAAAGTATACTTGCCTTCAACAGAATAGATACATATTAGTAAGTATTAGACAGATTTGTTTTTAAAAAAAAATCAAGTCTCAAAGGGATGAAAATTACACAAAATAATCTTAAGTGGAGCACTGGGTAAACTAAGAAATCCCACTGAAAAGTTAAAAAATACCGATAGCTATGGAAGCTGTCTAGCTTCCATAGGCACCAGCATTCATGTGTACATGTATACATACTCACGTATGCACTTTCACTCATAATAAAAACTAACATAATAAAAGCAAAGGAATGCAGGACGGGAATCTCCCAATTGCAAAACCCTTCAGAATGAAGTGGTGTGAATCTGTAATTACATCACTCCAGGAGGCAAAGGCGGGGCTATCAAGAGTTAGTGGCTAATCTGGGTTTCAAAGGAGTCCCTGTCATAAAAATAAATAAAAAAAAAAAAAACAAGAAAAATATAGTGTATTGTGCACTCACAGTAGAACCTTTGCTTGCCATAGATTTAAAATGCTTCCAATATGCAACGATCTAAATATCTAAGAACWATGAAAGGATTATATACCAAGAGGCAATTGGGACTTGTCCTAGAAATGAAAGAATAGTTTAACATAAGAAAACTAATCAATACAATACATTATTTAAATGAATGCAGGGAAATAGCAATTTAAATTGATGGAGAAAATGTATTTTGAAAAATCCAATACTTTTACATTATTTTCTTAAAGATTTAAATTGGTTTTTT